>JAPEUT010000182.1:0-56501 GCA_027946375.1 Neodidymelliopsis sp. IMI 364377
GGCAAGGGAGAGCCGGGGAGGAGGGGGTTGCGGCGCCGAGGGAGAGGGCGTGGGAGAGAGCGGATGGGTCGCTTGCAAGTCTTTGGGGAGGGCGGGTGCGGAAGGATTGGGCGAGGGCGTTGAATTGGTTCTGCGAGTTTGTTTCCCACATTTGGATGCGTTTGGCTTGCTTGTCGACGAGGGATTTGAGGGTTTCGTTTTCGAGGGCGAGTTCTTCGAGGGTTTTGAGCCCGGTGCCGCGGCCTGCGGGGATGGTGCGTTGGGAGGTGACTTGGCCGATGGCGCTTCGTGATCGGGGACGTCGTGCGGTGGTGGGCGAGGGAGGTCCTACGCTCTCTTGGGCGTCGACGAATTCGTCGTGGCTGCCCTTTAGTGAGCCAGAGCCCTCGTCTATGGGGTTGAGGTGGTGGGGTTGGACGGCAGAGCCGGAGAGCATGCTGGCATAGGTCACGGTTCCACCGGATGTAGGCACAAGATAGAAGGATTCGTTTGGGTTGAGAGGGGTGCCGCCATCGCTGCGTAGGGCGCGCAGAGCTGGCTTGCTTATGAGAGCGGCGAGGTCGGGGACTGAGGACTTGACGGTGCGGGAGGCTTCTGGCGAGGCGTTGCGCGAGTTCGCTCTGGTGGGCTTGTCGACCTTGGGAGGCTCAGGCGCCGGAGTGGGTGGTGTGGGGTTCAGTGGGAGAGAGGTGAAGGCCAAGGGGGCGGATATGGCAGATATGACGCCGCCAAAGGCAGAGTAGAAGCGGCGGAAGTTGTCCTCGGGAGGCGGCGAGGAGAGGCGTGGTGTCTGGTCGGTTGGCTTGTGCAGCTCCTGGGACCGGCTCTGGTCGGACTTGCGTGACTGGCGCTCGAGCAGATCTCGCACAGGCGTGGCGTGGCCATCTCGTGCAGCAGTAGCACCGGCGACTGTGACGGCGGTGCCGCTGGTGGTGCGTCGTGCGCTCGGGATGCCGCGCTTCTCGGCGAGGTTGGTGGCGATGGACGACTGCGGCAGTCTGCGGTGCGAGATGGGCGAGGACTTGCTCGAGGGCGACGTCGTGCGCGAGGCCGTCTTCTTGGGGGGCGGGGAGGTGGTGGTGGTGGTCGAGGGGTCGAGGGTCTTGCTCGCAGCGGTGCTCTTCTTGTCGGGCTTGCGCGGGGCTTCCTTGATCAGGCCGGCGAGCTTGCGGTGGTGGTCTTCGAGCAGGGTCAGGATGCGCAGGGCCTGGGGCGTGTTAGACGCTGCGCACCGGCAGACAGACGTGTCAGAGGACGTACCTCGGCGTTGTGCGTGTCGTGCGCGGCATCGTGGAAGAGGGCGGCGGCGTGGTGGTGCTCGTCGCCGGCGGTCGCGATGCTGCTGCTGAGCGTGGCCGTCTGGGCGTTGCGGACGTGCTCATGGGCCTTTGTGAGGTGTGCCGACTCCATGGTGTTGGCGGGTGGTGTTGCATGCAGACATGGTCGAGGGGCTCTGGTGTCTGGTGCTTGGTGTGGCAGCGCTGTCTTGGGTCTTGGGCCTTGGGCGGCGAACGGCACAGGGATCAGAGGGCGATCACGCGGTAGCTACGGGGGAGCCAGCCACTAGGGAATCATGACGACCGCGTTATGGAGCAGGTTTCAGCGCAGCATCCCAGCTGTCTTTGCTTGCAGTTCCCAGGCGTGCAGCGGGCGGTGCGTGTTGCCGTGTCACTTAGCAGCACCTGTTCAGCCTGGCCAACATGTACGTATTCGCTGCGACGTCGCCATAGCACATGTGCAGCAGCGAGCACCTTCCGCGTCCTACGTAATCGCCCATTCGCCCACCACGTACTTCCCCGCAAACCACCAAACCACCATACACAGTGCACGCCCAGAGCTCAGCTCCTCGAGCCACAGCATTGCACCGACGGACCGACCAGCACCTCAGGCACCGCCGCGACACAAGCACCAGCACTCGCTCTCGCTCTCGCTCTCGCCATGGCCTCGGTCGGCCGCAGGAGGAGCATCACGTCGTCGCTGGGCCGCTCGAGTCGCGATCAGTCGCTGGCTGCCCCCGCCGACCGCCCGCTGACCAAGTCGGCCAGCGCCTCAGCTCTGTCGGTGGGCAGCGATGGACCGGGCGACACCCACGACGGCGCCCTCGACCGCCTGAAGAGCCGCAACTCGGACGACGGCCGCAGCGACAGCTCCTCCACGCGCCCCCGCCGTCTCTCTGGCCTCTTCAAGCGCAAGAAGCGCACCGCTCACGGCAGCAGAGACGACCTGGCGCAGGTGCAGGCGCAGGCGCAGGTGCCTGACCACGTCCCCGCTGACATCAGACGCCCCAGCGCAGAGCCGCGCAACCACAGCGACGACTCGCTCGGCCTGCACAAGAGCGTCGCCAGCAGCCTGCTCACCGAGGACTCGGACTCGGACACGTAAGTCGTATTCCCTCGTATAGCCCGTCAGACCCCGTTGCCCCTTGCGTTCCAAAATCAGCCTTGCCCGCGTGTCAGACGGAAAAAGAAGCGGGTCGTGAGGCGGTCCATGGTGCGGCGCAGCCTCCACGCTCTGACGCCTGGGCGAACATGTTGCTCAGCGCTGGCCTCTCCCCTCCCCCACCGCACCGCCGCCCATACCGCTGCATCTGCTTCGCTTCCGCTGCCCGCGCCTGTGCACGTCTGCTTCTGGCCATTGCACCACCCGTGATTGCTCTCGACCTTTTGCGTATTCTGCGTATTCCTTTGTTCGCTGTCTTGCATCTGGTCTTGCATCTGGTCTTGCATCTGCATCTGCTTCTGCATCCACCCAGCACGCGCGTTCCGTCCCGACTAACCGACCTATTAGCCCACCAGCACGCCGCCCGGGCATTTCACCACACCAGTCACATGCCGGACTCCTCACACTTTCCTCTCCCTTGATCACCTCCGAGACGGTCGACTCCATCGACTCCGCTGCCTCCACAACAGATGCCACCCTTGTCGACTCGCTGACGTCCGCCGAAGACGTCGCTCCAAGACACGCCGACACCATCGACACCACCCCCCACAATCGTGGAGTCTCCCCTGTTGGCAAGCTCAAGGAGGCCTTCAATCCCACCCGACGCTCCACCTCTCCCAAAACGGGAGGCGATACAGACAGCCTCAAGTCGGCCACAGGCGCCGGATCATTAGGATCGCTATTTGGAGGGAGGCGTCGTGAACCAAGAGCCTGGGAAGATTCCACTGTGGCTTCCTTACCTCCCATCCACACGGGGTCTGACACGCAGTCGACGACTTCCTTACGGTCCACCGGCCCTAAGCGTATCATCACCCAGATTCCTGCAACTCCGCCCAACACCGTCGACGCCCCCACGACCTTCGTCACCCCGCCCACACCCGTCGATGGGCCCGCGCCATCGCCTACCGGATCTTCCCACGCAAGAACGCCCGCCAAGCACAGTCCTTCGCAATCAAACCCGGATGTCGTAGTCTCCTCGTCGGGGAACATGATATCGCACAGACGCGTGCGCTCCACTTCAAACGCCCCAAGCAAGCTTTCCAACTACATCTCGGCACCCCTCACGCCCCACCCAGAGGAAGCAAAGACCCCAGGCGGCACTGCTGTACCCCAGTCATCTACCGGCTTTTTTTCCTCCGTCTTCTCAGCCGCCCAAAACGCTGCCAACCAATTCAGCAACACCATCGCACAAAACACCACCCCCAAAAACAAGACCGACAGGCAACAGCAAAAGGAAGCAGACAAGGTCGAAGACGGCGGAGAGGAAGTCATCGGCCCCCCAAACGCAGAGGAAACAGCAGACGGCGACTCGGAAAAGCGACGGCCCGCCATCGAGACGCTCGGTTCAGGAAACTTGAGTTTGGCCCATCTTGGCATAGCAGAGAGCAGCGAAGTCAGCCCCATGTCTTCTGCTACAAACGTCACCATGAAGGCCGACGAGGCCTCTGCAAAGGTCGAGGATGCCGCTGCCGCCGAAGCAGTCTCAGCCGCCTATGCAGCAAAGCCGCCCTCCATCGCCAGCGAACGCCCACGCTCGCTTACAGTTGAATCTGGAGGGCCAGGTGCAGCTTCGCCTAAGAGGGAAACCGACATTACAGACTCTCCAGCACCTGGCTCTGTCCAAAGACAAGGCAGCATTCGCAGTCGCATCAGTGGTGGGAGAAGAAGACGACACAGAGGTAGCTCAGCCGCCACCGGCAATACCATTGCTGCTGCGGTCGGAGCTAGCGCTTCTACCCTGGCTCCGGCTGCTGCACTGCAAGGCCATCGACTGAATGGCACTGGCTTTGCTGTGGCACCACCAAAACGCAACAAGGATTTCCACAGCTTGTTCAAAAGTGTTCCTGAGGACGACTATCTCATCGAGGACTACAGTGCGGCGTTACAAAAAGAAATCCTCCTCCATGGCCGACTCTACGTCTCCGAGGGCCATCTCTGCTTCTCCAGCAACATTCTAGGTTGGGTCACTAACCTTGTCATCAGCTTTGACGAAGTTGTGTCCGTCGAGAAGAAGTCAACTGCCGTTCTCTTCCCAAACGCCATTGTCATCCAGACGCTCCATGCTCGCAACGTGTTTGCGTCTTTCCTGGCTCGAGACTCTACGTATGATCTGATCATTGGCATTTGGAAGATGTCGCATCCGAACCTAAAGTCTTCGCTGAACGGTGTCACGCTTGATGGATCGGCCGGTACCGGCGACAAGACCGAGAAGGCCGAGTCGATCGCCAGCGACGATGGTTCTAGCCAGGATTCTGATGATGAGGTCTATGATGAGGACGCTGACGAAGACGATGGTATTGGTAGCTTCACTGAAGCTGGCGAAGGCAGCGTAGCCGGAAGCGATCTCGGTTCCGTCTCAGGCGAAGCAGTGGTGACTAGGAAGGTCAGTGGTGCCGTCGCGCAGGCTGTTGGAGGCGGTGGGCAGACTGTTGAAGCGGCAAAGGCAGTCACTAGTGGTGCTGCAACGACAAACGACTTCCCTGGCTCTGCTGCACACGGACCTACAGAATGCGGCGACGCTGACAAGCACTACGACAAGCTTCTCATCGACACGACCATCCCAGCCCCTCTGGGCAAGGTCTACAGCCTCATGTTTGGGCCTGCTGCTGATGTCTTCATGCGCAAGTGGTTGGTCGAGGACCAAAAATCTACCGACCTTCAGATGGAGCACGACAAGGACGGCCTGGGCGAGAAGAAGACAGCCTTTAACTACTCATACATCAAGCCCCTTTCTGCGCCTGTCGGGCCCCGGCAGACAAAGTGCAACATTGAGATGACCTTGGAGCAGTACGACCTGGAACGGGCCGTCAGTGTGCAATGCAGCACGCAAACACCCGACGTACCAAGTGGCAACATCTTCTTGACAAAGACGAGATACTGCCTCATGTGGGGACCTGGCAACAGCACACGACTGATCATGACCTTTACGGTCGAGTGGAGCGGCAAGAGCTGGCTCAGAGGTACGTCTTGTCATTGTGCAGTGTCGACTCTCGTACTAACATGCAACAGGACCCATCGAAAAGGGTGCCAATGACGGCCAAATGTCTTACGCCACATCCCTCACAGCCGCTCTCCGCACCGCTGTGTCCGCCAAACTCAGCGTCACTCCCAGAGCCCCCGGTCGCAACGGAAAGACTAAGAAGCGCTCCAAGACCGGAAGCCTGGAACAGGCACCTGTCGTTGCCGCTCCAGCACCAGCTCAAGCCAAACAGAGCAACTGGGGCCTGCTAGAACCAATCCGCACATTAGTACCATTCGCCGACACCATCGAATCCCTCTTCACCCCCCAAATCATCATCACCGTTCTAGGCGCGCTGCTCATCTACTCCTGGTTCTTCCGCGGCGGCGCGACCAGCACCTCCGGACCCAAGCACTGGAGCACCACACAGCGGCAAATCGCTTACGAAGAAATCTGGCGGCACGAGGAAAGCGAGCTCTGGAAATGGCTCGAGGACCGCGTCGCCATCGACCGCGTGCAGCACTCTGTCGGCAACACGCACTTCACGCCCGACGACCAACAGCAACAACGCATTCAGCCCAAGGATATCAAGGAGAGGGAAATGGATGAGGCGATTAGGGTTACCGAGTTGAGGCTGAGGGAACTCAAGGACTCGGTGGAAAAGGAGAGGGAGAGGACCCGGACCAAGAGTCCCAAGGAGAAGGCTACATAAAAGATTATTAAAGAGGAAGATGTTATCTGTATAGTAAGCATGGCGATGGCGTTTTTTTCCCTTGTCGTTTGTATCAGTTTTCGTTTTTGTCTTGGTTTCGTTTGTTCGGATTCTCTCTCTTTCTTTTTTTTTGTCTTGCATCGTTCGTTCAGCGTACAGCGCAGCCTCATGAGCAGAACAGCTCGCTCCTGCTCCACCTCCACCATTTTCGTATATCAGAGATTTGACTAGCCGCATTTTATCTTTTCTTAGCGTTGAATAGGATGGGTTTCGGAATGTATGTGTGTTTGTTTGTCAGTTTGGACTTGTGGTGTGGTGTGGTGTGGTGTGGTGTGGTGTGGTGTGGTGTTTGAGTGATTGGTTGCTGTCGTGAGTGATGATGTGAGTGAGTGAATGTGTAAGTGTGAATGCAAGTGTGGATAAATTCAAGGAATCATCACATCACCGCCTCGTTCCCAACGCCAACTAACACCATTTCCTCACCCTTTCACCCCAACACCAACCTAACAAGTTAGATGAACCTCTTACTCCCCCTCACGGTACTCGCCACCTCCCTAAACGGCTCCATGGGCACCTTACTCTCCTGATACAGCCCCGGGACCCTCGCCGCCGTATAAACATCCGCACACCACTTCGCCTTGCCCGCCATGCCCGGCGCATTATCGTAAAACTTCCTCGCCACCACCAACGGGGTCAGACTGCCGAACTTGGCTGTATACCCCGTCTGCGGCCTGCAGTGGAAGGGCACGCTGCGGCAGATGCAGTCAGCGTAGCCCGCGAGCTGGCGACTCCACATCAGCAGCTGTTTCGGCTCCAGCGGGTCCGCGGTGCGTGAGCGCAGCAGCCGGAACGTGTTGGATTGCATAATCAGCATGCTCATCCAGTAGATCATGTAGCAGATTCCGGCGCCGAAGTAGTGGAAGTTGAACACGGGGTCGAAGATGGGGTCTGCGCAGATGGAGGTGAGGAACGTGTCCATGGAGGTTATGGGCACTTTGTCGTAGCGGGGGCCGAATTTTTCAAAGTTGGACAGCCATTCGAAGGCGCGGTTGGCGAGGGCTTGGGAATCGGTGATTACGGAGTTGAGGGCGGATACGGGGTCGTCGGAGGTGCTGAGGGCGTCGGTGCGTTCGAGGAGTCGTGGGATGCAGATGCAGATGTCGTTTAGGGCGACGTAGGGGTCGACTTTTGCGGCGCGGCTGGTGACGGCGAGCCATTCGGGGCTGTCGAGCATCGAGGCCTTGCGCATGTGGTAGCCGATGCTTAGCTGTGTTTTGTCAGTCGGTGTAGTGGTCATGGTGGATTGTTTGTCGGATGTACCGAGTTGTAGCGTATGGCGTGGAAGATCTGTAGGCTCAGTCTTGAGTTGAAAGAGGCCGGTCCACGTTGTCTGATCAAGTGTAGCAGGCCCTGGACATGGTAGAAGAAGCCGTGTCCTTGAGTGACGCCAACAAAGACCTGAATCAAAAATCAGCGATTGCGTCTGTAAGTCGAGGTGATTCACCCACCTCGTACAGGGTGAGCATGTAGGTCGAAAGCAACGTCTCATCTTTCAAAGCCAAGACGGGATCTTGGATTGCCTGCAACATCTGTGTCAAAGCCTTGCCGTACATGGATCGAGAGCGATTGACGAGTGCATGATCTCGGTCGTTGACCGCAAGTTGCGCAGCAGACAAAGCATCAATGGCAGCCAGCAACACCGAACTATTCGCGGGCATGGTTGGCAGCGCAAGCATCAGGGCTGACGGGGGTGGTAGGGCTGGGCCATCAGCCCTGGGCAAGTACAATCGAATAAACGTCCCCAGGTGCTGAATACGATCGACAGCTATGGAGCTGACCTGCTTCGGCACATGTGTCTCCGCGGGCTTCTTCTCTTGCTGAACAACCAGCGACCCCAAGGAATCATTTCTAGACGAGCTTGCTGACTCCGTCACTGGCGGATTTCGATACGCATAGCGGTAGCGCTCTTCATCTTCCCTGATCAACTGCGGCCTCTCGGTTTCGTTGTCGAATTGGTGGAGAATAAACGATTGTGCTGGCCTGTAACCTGGACACTTTGTGCCTCGTCGAAGACAAATATTGCATTCGGGTTTGGTTTCATCACAGCGAACTTTCCTCTAGAGACACCTCTCAACGTCTGATCATGTGAGAGATGAGCCAACTTAGCGTACCTTCCTGCACTCGAAGCATCCGGCGGATCTCTTAGGCATTGCGGCACAGTGCTGACCGCGACTGTCACATGAATTGCGTGGGTTAGAAAATAGAAGCTGCTTGAATATCGAGACTCGCTGGTGCGGATCGAACGAAAGACGTAAAGTTACAAAATGTCATTCCGTCCTCAGGCGAAGGTCGAGATGGCGAGATGGTCGAGTGGGCGGACGCGGGGCTAGAACGGGTGACAAGGGCCAAGCTTAAACACCCCCGTATCCTTCGCAACAGCGACCAATCGACGATGACGCCCTCCGAGACATTCGTGCACAAAGGGTTTGTAGCCCTAACAGCTCCAACTGTGGTGCTAGTTCCGATCCCGGGAGGGGTCGATATGTGTTGTTGATTACTCTGTCCAGTCGTTGAACCTCGGCTCTGCAGTCGCAAGGTCTAGGGCCTATCCATATTGCTGTGTCTGTCGATAGACATGAAAATGCTTCGGCACGTCAGGGATGTTCTGGTTAGACTCTACGCAGGCCCGTTGGCTCGGTGCTGAGTGGTGGGGTCTTCGAGGGTTCCAAAGTTCGTGGCACCTACAAACCTGCTTGTTAACCAGAAACTTGGTGGTGGAGAGAGAGGATTCTGGAACAGAAAAGAGGTTCAGAAAATCATTGGAAGCAGGAAAAGAGAAGAAGTGAGTAGAGTGCATCTTATATTAGTGCCGTGACATCAAAGCCCCCGGAGCCAAGGATAGGAGCTACGGAAAGTCAATCCAAAACACAGTTGTCGGCATCAACGAACGCTCTGCAACGTCCCAAATACAAGCGCAGGACACATGTATTATATATCCACGTTCTAGTTCTTGTCAACCACACCTCGAATCCTCCAGCACGTGTCGCGCTTCCTGTTACAGCAAAGTACTGCGAACACGGGCGGCCTTTTGTCGCTGACTTGCGCGTTTGTGGAATGCTTAGCGAAGACGATTTCTTGAACCTTACAAGGGTACACACATTATTGGTTGCAAGTGATGCGGATGGCCGGTCGGGTACGGGAGCGACGATCGTTCGGACATTCGACAGGTGGAGTGTCTCTTGGCTTCGGTGAACATCTTACAATTTTAGTCCTCGGCAGCGATTTGAGTTCACTGGAAGTCATCTTGACACGTTCAAATGACCCTTGGTACTTCATGAGTTTCTCTAGCTCGACTGATACTTATTCACATCCGCTGCGCGTTCGTATGTACTTTTTACATGCAACAGTTGACTTTTCTTGATTGTCTCAATGCTCGCAAAATATCGCCTACATACACCAGATACGACGTCAACTTGCCCTTACGCAAGAGAAGAGCTATCTGCTTGGTCCTGTCACTGTCGCTTCAGCCTTACCCGCTTTCTTCAGACCTTTCTGAATCAGCTTCCACCGATCAATGACGTCTTGCTGTTCTGCATCGGAGCTCCGCTGCCAATCCTCGTACCCTTGGGCTGCTCTTGACGCTATGATACAACTCTGCACATTGCTGCCGAACAGCTTCTGCACCTCTTTGTTGACGCCCTGCATTGTATGGCTGAGAATACCGAGACAGGCTGCGCCCGGCTTGGCCAAGAAACCTCCAATTCCTTTGCCAAACCCCTTGACAAAGCCGCTGGCACCCTCTTCCTGAGCGCCTTTCCAGGGCTGAGTGACCAGACCAGTTATGCCATCGTAGAAGCCAAAGCCAAACTCTCTTCCTACTGCCTTGAAGCCTGATCCCAAATCGGTGACCCTTTCTTGAGGGCGCACCGTAGTATCTCCCCACAGCTTGGGGAGGTTGTGCGTCCCTCTCGTGAGGTTCACTGAGATATCCACAGGTCCCTGAACAACTGCCCTTACGAAACGACCGACACCTTTACTTACGTGCACGCCAGTTGGGCGTAGCATGTCAGGATCTTTGTTGGCGCCATTTTCGTCTAAACTCCGAACTCGACCTGGGCTGGCATCCTCTCCACTGGCATTCGGCCGGCATTGCAACGAACCGGACACAGAGCTGGAACCACCGTTGATGGTGAAACTCGACCGACCAGAGAAGTTGTTGAAATTCTGAACATGAGCTGGCGAATTGTCCATGATCGAGCTTGTTTCGCCTTGTCTATGTGACTTCGACGGCACTGAACTTTCCCTCACAAGTGAGATCTCGCTCCTGCTCGCGATTGTCGACACTGATGCTTGGGACTGGTTGCGATTGCGTCTGGCTGGCATCTGCAAGGCTCTCCATGTCTCCGCAGGGATATCGGCCAGTCCAACCGCCATACCACTGAACGCTCCCACGAATGCCGTAAACCCGCCAGATATTGGGTCCCATGGACCTTCGTCGACGTAATGTTCTTGTGGTCTGAAGAGCTTCAAGTCCTGAAAGTCTAATAGTTTTGCGTTCACCAGGGTGCAGGCAGCAAAAGCGCTCAATTGGACCTTGGTACGCTTTATACGCCACACGCTCGCTCGAGATGGTGCAAGATCGCACCGGAGTCGGTCAGGCTCGAGGAATTGATGGATCGATTGAGCACCCACATCGCTGCCTCGCTCCTCCACGATCTTGCTTGCGAGTTCTTTGGCGCGTGCAATGCTCACAGGTCTTAGACAGAAGTCGATGGCATCGGCTAATTTGTCCGCTGTGAGTTGTTTGTGAGGAATCGGATCAGGACCTGCGCCTGCTCGCGCGACCATGGCACCCCAGAAAGGCTGGTCTCCAAAGAAGGGGACGATCAAAGTCGGCCGACCTGCGGCGATGCCTGCCGCCGTAGTTCCTGCACCACCATGGTGCACGACGCATGAGACGTGCTTAAAAAGCCAGTCATGCGGCACGTTGCCCAGCATGAAAACGCCAGGAGGAACACGGAGCTCATCCGCGCCCATGCCACCCCAGCCTTTAGAAAGTAAGACGCGCTGACCGGTCTTTCTCACGGCCTCGAATATGAGCTCCGTCATCGCATTGGGGTCTTCCAGGACGATGCTCCCGAACCCTATGTATACGGGAGGTGGCCCATTGTCGAGAAACGCTTGTAAGTCAGCGGCAGGGGTGTAGTCGGAAGCCAAGTCAAGAAAGCAGAACCCGGATATAGATATGTGAGGGCCCCAATCTTTCGGTTTCGGTATCAGGGCCGGCGACCAGCAGTAGGTGTGGGGAATCCTCAGACGCTGGAGCATGCCAGGCCCCCAGATGCTGCTCACAGGATCCAACTCAAGACATTTCGCACGAAATCGGTTGATGATGTCACCTAGACCCTGCCATGAGAGGATTTCAATCATGGCGTAGCTGATGTAGTTGTTGAGTAGAGGGTCAGCATTCGAGGACTGGATGTTAGCCAGAGGGTGGGGGAAAACCTGGGTAGGAGAGTATGGCATGGTGAACATGATGTGGAGTGGGATGCCTAGCTTCTCTGCACAATGAATATGGGCAAAACTTGGGGGATTGGCGATAATGAAGTCGGCAACAAAGTTTTTCGATGTCGACCTGGAGTCAACATCGCCCCCAGACGGCATGGGAAGGCCATTGTTCATTCCGTCACCGGCTTGGTAACATGATCGCCAACAGCCTTGAATGTACTCGGCAACGTCCTTTCTTCGTTGGCCTACGTCTCCGCTTGCCACACTGCGGAAGCCTGGCCTCAAGCCCGGGTTTTTGACCATGTAGGCCATTAGTCGGGTTGGATCACCGCCGATGCTGAAGAATTCTAGACCATGGTCCTGAACAAAGTCCTTGAAGATAGGATGCGTAGCTAGACGTATGCGATGACCGTAGGTCTCCTTCAACACTTTCCCCAAAGCAACGAAGGGTTGAACGTCTCCGCGAGAGCCCACGACTTGGATGACGATACTCAATGGCGGAGGCGGAGTACCTTCCTTTGACCCTCCTAGAGAAGGGGGGATGTATGGGGGAGGGGGCAGACGGCTGTCCTGGGCATCCTGGGTGTGCTGCTTCAGAGCTGGAGTAAAGATCTGGGACAACCGGCGATTGAGTTGATTGATGCGTATATCGACACGGCCATCGTCGGTAACACTGGCACTGGTGCCTGTACCATTTTTTTCGTCACGAATCTCGCCATAAACTTTGCCGTGATCAGGAGAAGGCACATCATCTTCGATCAGCTCTTCATAGGTGAGGTCGACCTGATGCAAAGGGGCATTGTGAGTAGGTCCCGTGGAATCGGTTCGGGTGGGCTGAATCTGCTGAGGAGTAGATGGTTTGCCCATCTTTGGAGAAGACTGGCGGTATAGTGAAGACGAGGGAACTTCAATCGACTCAGGCACAATATCAATACCATCTTGAAGTTCATGGCTGTGTGAGGTGACGCGGCTGCAGGTAACGTGAAGGATGCGAACTGGCCAGTAAGCTGAGAGTTGGATTTGGGATCAGGATCGAGGCTATATTGGATTTGGGATGTTGCCGCACTTGACAGTAGGTCAATTGGATGGCGCAACAATAGACGGGGTAAAGTAAGCAGTAGCCTTTAGCGTAGGCTTAGCCCGCATCATCATTTGAGTACCTCACACAATAGGAAACCGCAAACTTCGAACATGGCTTGTAGGATACTTCCACTCTCATCTTTACTTGAGCAACACTAGCACATCTTCGATAGAAGAATTATCCATATGCTTCTCAGTGAGTCCCTTAATCCGAACAGATACGCTGTACATCTCTTCCACCAATACAGGACATGGAATTTATCCCGTGCTGTTACACATCTGGAATAAGCGCTTGCTGTGTGAATTTCCAAGTGCACTGCGTAGATCTGAGCACACATCCCATGGCCCTGTCGGCGGAACACAAACCAGCCAATACGCCTAACTCTGCCTCGCTCTTCTCTGTCCTCCCATTGCTTTCACCAAACAGAGCGAATCGTTCCAATTCATTCATGATTAGACTCCACCCAAAAGGTTACACAGCCTTAACCACCTCGCAACTTTTGCCAGATCTGGTCCGAGTAGCGAGAATGTAAGGATTGCAGGGGGCTCAAGGAACACGAAGCATGCTACCTGTTCTACCGTAGGCACAGGAATTCTTTGAGATGGACTTGACGTTCTGAGAGATAGGAATGGTTCCCAAGGTCAAACGGTTTCCCAAGTTTTACCTCGAGAAAAACCTGACCCAACCATCGTTACTGAAAGTTGTGCCTGCATCAGCTAAACTTCAATCCACCATCCTTTGCACCACTCACCTCTCCTGCGTTCAGGTCTTGAGTAACATGTCCGTACCTATGTCAGAAAACAACATGCTCCGGCTTGCACTACGAGCGCTGCAGGTCATCATCGCCATCATTGTTATGGGAACAGACGGCTACGGTATGGAGAGCCAACGGAAATTACACTGTCAACATGTTCTGAATTCTGACACCATCGTTAGCTATCCACGTATATCGTGGACACAGTTCCTACATCCACACTTCCGAAGGTGACTTTTACGTCACGTATGGCGTCCCCAATGCATGGGGCTTCTTGGTCTTCTGCGCCGCTTGGACAATTCTGATCGTTGTCTTTCAACTCATAGCTGGAAACGTCTCCGCGAATCGCATAATTTTTGACTATGCTCGCGTCGCGGTTGAGATGGTGACTGTTCTTTCATGGTTTGCGGGATGGATTGCTGTGGCTGTGAACATTGGAACTGGGGCGTGTTCGCAAGGATATGTTTCTTGTGGGGCACTGAAGGCGGCGACAGTCTTTGGGGCGATTGAGTGGATGCTCTTCATGGTTACTGTGACTTTGGCGATTTCGCTCTCCTCGAAGAACAGGCGCCAACTGAGGACTTCCAAGACCTGACCTGCTGTGGATGTTCGATCAGCGGCGTGGAAGTTCCATAGGCATCGAGACTATCCGAGGCATCGTAGTTGTCGTTTGAAAAAAGAATAAGCTGGGCAATAGTCGATGCGTGTGGTGCCTGTTAATGAAGAATGATAGGACCGGATGTCAATGCCTCTACTTCGGAACAAGATACGATACCTTTTGTGAGATTCGTCATCAAAAGCGAGATGATGCATAAAGGGTATTTCTAGATTGCCAAGCTACTATTCAGGTAGCGTTAGTCGATCGTTGTCAATTCTCAACCTAACGGTTAAGTGTGCCGTATACGACCTCGTCTGTCATGATTTCGTATAGGCGAGCTCCCGCCCAGTATTGGCAAGCCGGATGGAGATTGTGAGAAACTCTCAGCATTTGTCGTTGCCTTGGCAGATATCCCCCTTATTGTATCGATTGTACTTTGTCGGTCTCTCGACCACAACATTTCAACCTGGTTAGCATAGTGTCGATATAAGAAGAGTAGAGCGAAGTTGAAGAGCTGCCGATGCAAGTGACGAAGAACAAGAAATGAAGGGGTTCGATCTCGTACGATGGGCAAGCTACGACAAACTAAAGAAAACGACCAAGCATCGCTGCCATACCCGCATTCGCGCCGTAGCACTTGCTTGGCACAAGCAGATGTCGCGTGCGCAACGCTCGAACATGAGATTCAGACTAAACTACGTCACACACTCCCCCTCTTTTGCGCTGCGAACAGAGACGGCAGAACATGGCAATTACTCTGAAACCGCATAGCAATCAAGGCGCAAACCAATAAAGCGCATATAGTCCACGCCCTGATAACGCTACCGTGATGCCTTGCGCGCTCACTCGCTCGACAAGATAACGAGGACCAGGGGCCCTGCGCGCGCCGTCTGCAGATCCCGGCAGCTAGCAGCGCGACCTAAGCCGCAAACGCCCACATGGATATCTCTTCGGTGGTGCTTGGAGAGCCAAGTTTTCTACCCAAACTCGCTCGCCAGTCCTTCCCCCAGATCCCAGAAATAAAATAGCCAAGCTTCGCAAAGCTCCCGAGATACCCGGTCGAGACTCTCGGCGCTCGAGGTTAATACACCGGGGCCCGGCTGCTTCAGCAATCGCCGGCTTTTCTCTCTCTCACTCACTCACGATCCATGACGTCCTGCATCCGCGGAGGTCCGGAGCTAAGTCGAGTCCGGGAGGAGGATTGGTGCTGGCGTGTGGAATTCGGTGTGTTTTGCACGTCTTGATACGTTGCTTCGCGGTGCAATTCATTGAAATTCATCGAAAAGCTTTTTCTCAGTGGCTCCTGGAGTTAATGACTTTTTTTTCTTGCGAGGCTTTTCGGCGAAGCACGGCCATTGAAGGTCACGTCAGGTCTTACCTTTGGATCGCGAGTCACCTAAATCGACGCGACGCCCTTGCTTGCGACGGTGCTTCCTGTCTACCACTACTGCTACTGCTACTACCACCACCTTGATATCCTGCCCTTACGATACCCATTTGCCTTTGCCTTTCAGCGTGCGATTCTTTGAGAACTTGACTATGGAGTTGTCGAGAGAGCAAGTACAAACCAGGTACGTTTCCGCCAACTTCCGGCGTAGGCACGACAGCGCTTTGCAACTTGAATAGTGAGGGTGTAGGAAGATGTTGACTGTTTGCAGGTTTCTGGCCATTATTCTCCCTGCGCTCACACTATCAACACACCTGCTACTTTCGCTATCTTTCGCACTACCCGGAGGCGCCCAAACATGGGCGTTTTGGCCGCTAGTATACAACGGACTTGCAGCTTTCGCGAGCGTACTGGGTCTCGTGGGCGCATTGAGAGTAAGTAGCCCTCCGTGTAGTACGGACAAGCATCCTCGGGTGTTTACAACTGACAAATGCGTGCTTCAAATCCAAGACATGACCACTAACATGTCCTTTAGTTATTGCCCAAACTCGTGTCAGCTTACACCCTCGTTCACACCATCACATTATCCTTCGTCACCCTCGCCCTCACGAACACCCTCCTTCCGTACGATCTCCGCTACATGAATCCGGTAATCCCGAGCTGGCGCATAGACGAGTCCGCCATCTGCCGAGACATCGATGCTGGATTTGGCTGGGATGAGGAGTGGCTCGTGCAGTGCTCGAGGAGTTTTGGTATGGTACAGATGGGTGTCGCCTGTGGCGGCCTTGTACTTATGGTCGCGCAGTGGTGGGCGCTTTTTGCAGTGAGGAGCTGGAGCAACGAGTTGCAGCCCCAACGATCGAGGACAGACGACATCGAGAAAGCAGGTCTTTCAGCTGGAAGCTATGGTTACATGATGGATGAGAAGAGCGAGTATTGAAAGCAAGACGGGCATGTAATGTAACGGCCGATATGATTGAACGACCATGATTCAAAACACGTACTACGGATGCGCCGGATAATTGAACTCTTAGGTTATTACATTCAACCCAAACGCAGACATGAACATGTCGGATGTGATGTTTGCGGGATACGTTGCAACTGTGCAGGCAAGAGTAGGGGTTTCTGGAGTAGTTCTTTCTGAGCGTAGCACGGGTTTCTGGATTACGACACGCTCGCTCAGAGCACCTGTCTGATCGTTAGCTCTGCTGAGAATCATGAAATGACTCGGATTCTAGGTGTCGCTCACTTGTCGGGTCGTGACAAGTCTCCCGTACGAAGAGTCGAGATTCTACCCCATCAGGCCGAGGGAGGGCTTTATCCAGAACCTCTCTGCAGAAAACGAACTTCCTACATTCTGACTGGTTGTTCAAATATCGAGTGTATGCTGTCACAGTCTGAACCGAGCAACTGTCGCATGCGCAGCCGCACTTAGTCCAAGCTTGAATAGCTCCACAGTGCATGCACATTTCCTCGGAACTACTAATCCACTCATTCCTACCCCCTGGTTCGGTGTGGACAATCGTCGCTAGGCGGCCAACATGCCAGGCACATAATCTATGGGGAAGTTCGACAATCTCGGGTTGCTGTGCATCGGTCGCTAACGATGAGGGCGCGCAGGCAGGGCTGTTGGAAGACTTAAAGGAGCTGAGCGGATAGACTGTCTTACACAAGACGCAGCGTTGGTGAGAAGGCTTGGGATTCGGTTGCGAAAGGTGGCTGCGAATCGCCAGACGGGCACAGTGTGTCAGAGGCAGGGACTTGAATCGAGCAGAAAGAGGTAGCGAATAGTAGAGGATTCGGTGCGAAAATTTGAGAGCCAAGACAGCATCGGGGGGTAAATGGTCAGCAATCACGAGTACGAGCTCTGGAGGAAGGTTGAGTAAGGAAAGGGTTGGTGAAGCCATGTAGAAATACGGAGTCTGGGTGCATGTCCTTGAGAGGGGTTAGTGACAGACATGGCATATGTAGTGTCTTTGCAAGTGCACATCGCAACGTCTTACTGTCAGGTACCATCAAAGCTTCGCGCTGTGCGGATACGTCACCTGGCCGGGGTTTGGCTTGTGTACCGGGCGTGAATTCCAGGGCGACGGTAGGGGAAACCTTCTTTGTGCAGTGACCACCTACGCTGTGTTTTTCGACCCTTTTCTCGTTTGATCTCCATAGTCACAAGCTCGAACAGGCGTCTGATGTCCATGATGGTCGTTGTTGACATCAGACGGATGTTTTAGGTTTGTGGCTAAAATAATCGTGAAGATAGTCTGCAGTAAGCGTCATCGTAGGTCTTCTGCATGTTTGATATACTCGCTGGCCAGGGTTGTTCAACATACAACATGAACAACGAACTTGATTGCGCTGCTAGGAGGCGATGTCATTGTTGGCAATGCGCGTGACGAAGAGTACCCTGTGGTTGCGATGGAGAGAGCGTTTGACAGGTCGGTCACACAACAAGGCACAACGGAATGTGATGTGATGACAGGCGATTGTGAGACAAGGGCAGATACGGACAGAAAGAGAGAAGACAGTCTGTCGGCTCTGTGGAGGGTGAGCTTTGATGTTGTGGAGAGGATAGGGCTGTGCAGCCGTAAGAAGCTATTGGGCAGGAGCGGGCACGGCAAGTGCAAGCGAGACGCCTACAACCCTTGAGAATATTCTAGTACTGGTTGGTGCGTGTATGTGCTGCACCGCCGTTGAACGGTTATGAGCTGGGTCAGATGAGGGTTGCCAACGTGCTGTGCACGATACAAATGACGGCTACACAGCACTGCCCGGTTGCTCAAACAGTAAGCTGTGTGCTGTGGTGTAGCGCTGAAGCCGACAAGTTCTGGAGTCCGGCAGCAGCTTTCCGAGCGCAGAAGCAGCTCGAACGATTGCCATCTGCAAGCTCGGCATGGCATTGTGTGCATGGTGCCGCATGCTGTGCAGTTGACAATGCTAGTCCACAGAAGCGCTGCAACCGCAGAGCAACGATGGCTTGCATGCCCCATGCGCGGTCAAGCCTCATCTGGAAAGAACCCCGTGCGGCAGCTACGGAACATGTCGGTTGAGACATGTCGGTGCTCTCCATTCGAACTCACTTGGAGTGAAGGCAGAGGGTTTGACGACGATCAGCATTACCAGAAACCATGCACGTCTCCAAGCGAGAGATGGTGTTCAAAAGAGTTGCATGCGTGCAGCAACCATGAGCGTGAACACGGTCACTCACGTGTGAGGGTAGTTGAAGCAAGTGCACTCTGTCAAGACAGCCCCGCACGATAGTGGGCTGGCTCTCGAGTAGTTTGCGATGCTGAAGGGCAGAGGTGATCACGCTGGCAGCCAACGAGGGCATTTCTCCTGCGTGCCGAAGACGGACGGCGCAGACGGAGTGGTCTATGCGGGTAGTGGTTGGGCGCGAGGTGGGGTGTGCAGGATGCCATGGCATGCAACCCTTTTCAGACTTTTTTGCAGCGAGGTGCGTCTGGTAGGGCAGAGGCGATGGTCGGGCTGCGAACAGCACGGTTCGCAGACGCTGATGATAATGATGATGATGATGCAGCCGACGCAGATGAGTGCTCGCAGCGCGTGGCCGTCTGGGGTACCTAGGGAGTGCGTGTATCCAAGCACCGAGAGGGTCTGAGCCAGGGTCCACGTGCGGCTCGGGCAAAGAGACGAGCCACGGGAGTCGATGTGGCCCTGTGTTGGTAGTTGGTAACCGAATAAGACGTGTTGGTCAGTGGTCAGTGTCAGTGGTCATGCATATCCCGCATCTTGGAGGACAGCCTGCAGCTGCCACAAACGTCATGTCCGCAAATTCTGCCTGCGAGCCCGTGGCCGTCCCCGTGGCAGGCGATTGCACGTATCTTCGAGCCGTCGCGACAAGACCGAGCAGGTCTACCCAAGATGCAAGGCGATGGGCACTGCGCATCCACGGCCAACTGCGCCGCTGCTTGGGAGACGGAGGTTAGCATGGCAGCGAGCGGCCCATGGATGGAGTGATTGCGTGCGCGAGTGACGGGCCTAACTGCATCTTTCAATCTCCCTCCGCTCCTCACGACCCACGGGCCTGAGCGCTTGGCCAGGGTTAGCGTAGGACTAATATGTATGTGAGGAATATCCCCCTTCGAAGCCGGTCCGCGAGTCTTCCCGTACCAACCCTTCCTTGCCCTCGCGCCCAGCTGTGCTGCCCTCGGTTGATCTCAGTTGCGCACTTGCAGAGTGAGCCGCCGTCGTTCCTTATCGTTACTTGTACTGTCCATCTGCGTCGAGCCCGTGACGCTGCAAGTTGCATTTGCATTTCTCGGTAAGCGGCAGGACCCCATCTCAACCACGTCCGCGACTTGGGAGCGCGCCAAAAATTCTGCGCTTCCGAGTCGACCTCATTTCCCGCCCCCATTCCGTGCATGCCCACGCCCGGCCGACCGATTCCGCTCCTTCACCCTGCCATTGACTGCCTCCTTCTGACACGCTGTGCAGCAGGGCTTTGCTGCTCTCTCGGAACCTCATCACCCGCCCACTTGCACTCGAGCGACCGCAATATTGACCACCGACGACCGACTGCCGACCGCCGACCGTGACCGTCCACCGCTGCACACATGTCTTACTACAACGACCCCACCTGGCCAGCGCCGGCTCCCGGCCGCCAGTCGTCGTGGGAGCAGCCGCAGCCGCCCTCGCGCTCAGGTACCGGACACAGTGTGCACTCCCGTGGCAGGACCCCCAGTAACATGGACCCAGGCGCCAGCTCGACCGTGAACCGAGACGAGGCCAATGCCTTTGTGGCGCAGTTCGACGGTATGTGAGGACGTAGATGCGGTTGGAGGCTGTCAGTGCCGTGTTGGGCTGGACAGCGGCAGCGGCAGCGACAGCGACAGCGACAGCGACAACAACAACAACAACAGCGGACACACGAACTCGGCTAACACACTCCCTCGCAGAAGTCGAACGCGCCGCCGAGAACCTCGCCAAGGGCGGCAAGCCCTTTGGCGGATACCCACCGTCCACGCCCCAGGCTGGCGGCAGCCGTCGCGAGTCGATGCCCATGATGGGCGGACCCCGTCCGCAGTATGAGCAGCAGCAAGGTACGCCCACCCCCTCACTCCCTCCCAGGCGCACCCACTGACCGACGCACACAGACTCGCGCTTCGGCGGCCAGCAGCGCCACCACTCGGTCAGCGAGTACGACGGCATGCGCTCCCACTCGGCCTCGAACGCGCAGGGCTTCTACCAGAACCAGCGCTTTGCGCCGCGACCCAACGACGCGGACCAGATGGCGCAGGCGAAGCGGCGGATGGCGGCGCAGCGCGAGCGTGAGCTGCGCAACTACCATCAGGAGCAGCAATATCACAGAAGTAAGGACTCGGAGTCTGGGCAACAATAGAGGAAGGACTGTGGTTGACTAGGATAATAGACGTTTCGGGATCTGGATCCAAGTCGGACCGCTCCATGAGCCCCAATGCCATGAATGAAGACGACCGCCGCGAACTCATCGCCCGCCAGCATCGTGCCCTGTACGGCGAGACCTCCGCCCTCTACAATAACAACCCCACCTCCACCCAGGATGTCCGAGTCCAGTCAGCTGGCCCTGGCCGCGGCGCCTCCCCGCTGGCCTTCGATCCCTTTGGCATGCAGTCGCAGAGCCAGAGCCAGAGCCAGAGCCAGAGCCAGAACCCTACTGGCGAGGCCGCTGTCCAGATGCCTCCGCGCGGAGACAAGGACGCTGCCGGCGGAGCCCAGGAGGCCCGTGCCAACAGCAACTCGTCCCCGTCTTCTCACCAGAACCCGGCCTTTGGCCTGTTCGACGCACAACAGGCTAGCCGCACCTCCAACTCGTCTCCAGGCGGCTCCCCTCCCGTCCCTGGTCCCAAGGCCAACGGCTCGGGCGTCGCACCCATTGGCACGCGCCCTGCCCCCAACCAGCATCAGCAGGCTGGTGCCCCGCTGGGCAAGCGCGCTACCACACCTCTCCCCTCGCCGCTCGGCTACAACGCTTACAATGCCAGCGAGCAACACAACGTCGCCACGACGTCTTCTTCTTCTTCTTTGAACCCTTCGTCGACAATTACCGACAAGGGTAACGGTATCTGGAACAACGGCCCCTGGGGCAACACGCCGAACCAGGGTGTTCAGGCCTCTGTTTGGGGCTAAAATGGAGTTTTGGTTAGGGAGTCTTGATGCACATCCGGAGTTTCTGCATTTCAAGGTGTCCCACGCATTCGTGTCGGTCTTCCAACAAATATCCACGGGCGGAACAGGTTATGGGTGGTCGGCGAACAATTACCCTGGGTTCCAGTCATGCTTTTACGGCGCGTTTGTCTGCATCTGGGTCTGGCTGAAGATGATATACCTTTCAAGTGTCGGTTACACGGGGTGTTATTACGTTGGGGTCAAAGGCTGTCGTTATTCTTTCATTTATCGGTCGGTGGGGAGTTTTTGCGGCTTCTTCGTTTTCTCTGCTTCCATCCCTGGTCTTACGATTTAGTAGGGTTTGGCTGGCGGCATCTGCGACATGGAGCGGTGGACTTGTTCCAGCTCTGGTAATGTTTGGGACGTTATGTATAGGTTGGCACATCTGGCAAATAATGGGGAAAAGTGGTTTTGGGACCCCAGCCGTTCATGATACGTGACCGTGAGAGCGTCTGTCCGCAGTACCCGAGCTTTGGCCAATAAAAGCTTTGACAACTACATTACTCTGGGGTAATGAACTCGGAGGTGAATTTCATAGCACGTGATGATGTGTCTGTGCGGCTTTACCGCGGCGCGGCCAGGGGCCAGCTCGCACTAGGTTCTCGAAGCCCAGGTGTCCTCTCTAGACCCCCGACCAACGATTATCACCACCACCATCGCACGTACACTTCTTTCGTCCACACTCCTTCGGTCTACGTCTCTCGGTCACTGCAACAATCAAATAATATGGTGAGTACACATACCCACCGCCATCAATTGGACGACAGGACGCGCGCAGAAAGGACAGATGGTCGATAGTTACCTGCGCATGCGACCATACTACTCAGGAAACGAGCAACGTAGCCGAACGACTTGCGACCCTCTCCAGCTTTGCAGTTGCATTGGATCGTGCAAGTCTGCAATCTCGATCAGAGCACACGCTTGAGCAATCAGTCTTCAGATGCCGCACACGTCGAAGCTCACAGCTACCAATGCCAGCCTACAGTAACTGACAATCCTCCACAGTCTGCCCCTCGCCCCACCTCACCTGTCGGCAATGCCGCCTCTGGCAGCACGACCGCGCGCCAGGCTTCCCCTAAGCCCCCGGGTGGCCCTGCGACCGTTATGCGCAGGAAGGCTGCTGCCGACCGCGCTGAGAAGGTCTCCAACCAGCGACCAAGCAGCACAAGGGCCGCCGGTGCTGGTGGCAGCTCCAGCACCATGCTGAGTAAGTTCCACCTAGAGCGGAAGTTTGAGAACAGGGACATACACTACGATGCCAATATAGCATCAAGCAAGAGTTGGAACAAGGCACGAGGAGAAGAGAGCTTCCGCGCTGCAACCTTGCATCGAACATAAACTAACACGCTTCGTCAGGGTTGTACACCGACGAGTCTCCCGGCCTGAAGGTCGACCCCGTTGTTGTCATGACTCTGTCCGTTGTCTTCATCTTCAGCGTTGTTGCTCTGCACGGTACGTCTAACATTCGCTATGATTAGCTGTTATACTAAGACACTGCGTTTTAGTCATGGCCAAGGTCGCCCGCCGTTTCACCGCATAATTTACTCACAACATCAATCTTCCTCTATACCATCCAATCTTCGCTCGGCCGGCGCTGAGTGTCAGCTTTGCCACGATACCGATTTTTACCGCGTCTTTTTTCTTCCGTCGAACGGCTCATTGCTTGGGAAGACTGGAAAAGCATATGATTTGAATACCTGATACCTGACGTACGCATGGGGTCATTTGGGCTGCGCACGTCTTGGGAATCTGCATGCTGTATTATAGGTCTGCAATGAAATGGGAGCACTTTGAATGAATAACTGGTTCGGACCATGGTGTGCAGAACTGATGAAGGTGTGTAGTTTGACATCTTTGCCTTCAGTATGTCAAAGCCCTGTCGTCGAGTGAATGTTTGATCCCACCAACAGTTACTGTCAAAGAGAATCTTCCAAGTTTGTACTTTGAAACGAACCAGGACACTACAACGGCATGATCCAGGACTCGTTGGTACATATCTGACTTGTTCTTGTGCTTCATATCTAGATCCTTCTACTGCTTTAGCTCTATCTCTTAGTGCGAATCTCACAGTATCCGCTGGTAAATTTGTTATACATTTCAGATTGCCGTCCCTCGAAAACAGACTTAACAGAACCCTTCTAGCGTTCGACTAGTTTATCTTCGAGGCATCAACATATGTCTTGTAAGGCTTCTGGCTCGTGAAGCTTCCTGCTAGCGCTGGAGGGAAATACATGAATCATGCAGAGTTGGCCCACCACGAACTTCCAACTCAAGACGGCTACCCCACCATCCCTTTGTCGTCACCGCTCTCCTCAATGGACAATCCGAATCAATGCAACCCTGTCAGTAGCCATTGGGCGAGTTTTAGAACCGAAACTGCACCTTCTAGAAGCGGTGGCAGCAGCACTGGACTTGTTGCGTAATAATGACTTTTCGTAATCCAGTCGCGACGAGTTGATCGAATTACACCACCACTTTCATGCACTGTACATCCAACCCGTAACCCAAAGAACTCTATGCAAGTTCAACCTGTAACGGACGAACAGCGGATCAAAACATATAGCCATTGAGTCTACACACCGCAAAATTGGCCAGAACAGTATCCACTCGTGTACGTGTCTACAAGCCGAGGTTCACCGCGTCTAAGAAGCTGGAGCCCGCTTGAGCCTCACCTGTCAGTCGCATACAGGCTTCCGTCTCGAGTGCCCTGCTGCTTTATAATCAATTGCACTTGATATAGAAGTACGTGTTCCCCTCCTCGATCCAAAGAGCTCTCGTTGATCTACCAAGTTATCATTCCAACCTCGCAACACACAACCTACATTCACAATGCCTGGACAACAAGCGAAGCAATGGGTTCTCGAGAACCCTCCTCATGCCGACCCCGTTCTTGAGGGCGACAACGCTACATTCAAGCTCGAGACCACCACACTCCCTGAGGTCGGCGCCGATCAGGTCCTTGTCAAGACACTTTACCTCTCGAACGACCCCGCACAGCGAGGATGGATCCAGAAGGGCATGGACCCCGAGCGCCTCTACGTTCCCCCTGTCCAGAAGGGCGAAATCATGCGCTCGTACGCCATTGGCGAGGTCGTTGAGTCGAACTCCGACAGCTTGAAGAAGGGTCAGCTCGTGACCGGCTCTCTGGGCTGGACAGACTACGCTGTCGTCAAGGCCAACGAAGTCCGCCCCGTTGCCGCTGACGAGAAGTCTGGCATCCGCGTCACAAACTACATTGGCTCCCTCGGCGGCCCAGGACTCACAGCTTACTACGGTATCACCGACATTGCGCGCGCGTCGCCCGAAGACACCGTCGTCGTTTCCGGTGCTGCAGGCGCTACCGGCAGCATGGTCGTCCAGATCGCGAAGCACCTCATCGGCTGCAAGAAGGTCATCGGTATTGCCGGTGGTGAGAAGAAGTGCAAGTGGGTCGAGAGTCTCGGCGCGGACATCTGCGTCGACTACAAGTCGGCGTCATTCAAGGAGGACCTCAAGAAGGCCACCGAGGGCTTCGTCGAAGTCTACTTCGATAACGTCGGCGGCGAGATTCTCGACCTCATGCTCTCGCGCATTAAGCGCTTTGGTCGCATCGCTGCGTGCGGTGCTATCTCGACATACAACGACCCCACCGCCGGTGTCAAGAACTGGTTCGAGATCATTGCGAACAGGATTGAGGTTAGAGGTTTCATTGTCATCGATGCCATGACCTCGGGCAAGGCGGGTCCTATGCTTGGAGCTATTACACAGGGTATCAAGGATGGAAAGATCAAGATTGATCCGGAGAGCGAGACGGTTGTGCCGACAAAGTTTGAGGATGTCCCCAAGACATGGACAACGCTGTTCTCTGGCGGTAACCAGGGTAAGCTTGTCACTGAGATCAAGGCGTAAGCTATGGATATCATACCAAAATGAATGAAAAGATTGACGACCAACACTTGCCTCTTGTATGCTTTTTATATTACAATTCGACGATCCCTTCATCACTTTTATCTACGTCCTCCATGGATACCATCTAACTCAATGCCTTCTTCAAATCCTGTGCCCAGCTCAATGCTCCCTCGGCGAAGATCTCTCCTCCAGCTTCGAGATCGTTGCCACCCTCCAGAAGCAATGTCCTAACGATGACCTTCTCCGGCATCGCGTCCTGGTGATGGTAGATGTGCGACGTGCATTTCGGACAGAAGTAGCAGTGTACATCCTTGCCTACAAGAAACAGTTAGCATCTACCCGGCAACTTCCAACCAAGACTCCACACTTACCACTGGCGCCTTTATACGCATACTCTCCCGTCTTCCCCCTCAAGAGCCTCAAACTCTCCCTCGGAACAATATAGTTACAACTATACGGCCCGCCTCCCAACTTTTTACACGTATCGCAGTGACAAACAATATGTTTCAACTGCTCTCCCTCATCAACCCTAACCTCCCACTCCACATCGCCACAATGACACTTGCCCTTCCAGACACCACCCAGCCCCACGGGTTTCTTCGGCTTGACGCCAAACAGCACGCCATCGCGGATATCCACGACCAAGCTATCCTCAATTAGCGGATGCGCGTTGCGGCTAAACTCTGCGTGCACCTCGTCGCGGAGAAGATAGTGGTCCAAGTGTTCCTGCGACGCGAATTCGAGGATAAACGCATGCGTCATGCCTTTACTGAAGGGCTCCCATGAGTTGTTCTGCCCCATGCGCATGCTGAGCATGTACGGTTTTCCCGTATCCGGGTGCAGACAGCGGGATTGCAGGGCGCGGAAGGAGTCGAAGTGCGATTGGAAGTCTGTCCATGTTATGTCCGGGCGGTATTTGAAGAGCACGATGTGCGTTATGGGGGTTTGTGGGGTAGTGGAGGCCATGGCTGCGCGGTTGGATGGTTGAGCGTCGTGAGATGGTCGCCCAAGTGCGGTGCTGGGTAGTTCGAGCTGGAGAATCGTGTCTATCGAAGGCAATTGATCGTATTCAGGGCGCTGGTGCATTCAGGACGCGCAACTATCGTCACCTCTGCTGTTCTTGCTGTCAAAGAGAAATCTGGGGGGAAATCCGGGGGAAACCTCATTTCTTATATCGGTTTCGTGACACCCCGGCTTTCGGGAGCTGGGTCGGTGGGGACTTTCTCTGGTCGGCCATTGTTTTTTTGTTCGTGCTTTCAGTCTTCTTTACTACGTGCGGCGCAAGTTGAGCTTAAGTGTTGTGGAAGGCAGGTCGGTGGCTTCTTTACATGGTAGGTTTTGCCGCTAGTGGGCGGGATTGGCTGCTATGTTTGGGTATGGTCGGAAAAGCTCCTTGGTGAGCTCTTGCGGACTGTGAAGAGGTGAGTAGGGGAGATGGAACTTTTTTTGTAAACCTCAAGAACATGGAGGTGATTCCATGGACTGGTTGCATGTGAATATGTGATTACAGAAAGCTCTCGTTTGAGCTCAACATGGTACTCACCCACACTGCGCTACGAAGAGGCCTTATCTTATCAGCGCGCACTTGGGTTTATCGAGTCTTAGTAGCTAGAGTTGACATGCCTCTCATACACCTCTCGCCTAGAAATCTCGTTGCTGCTGCAAATCCCTTATACACCACGCCGCTTCCAGAGAATGTGTTTTGGATAAGCGCTACAGCCAAGTAGAGCTGGATATCCGTTGCGACGAAGCTCGCTCCCAGCGATTGGCCGAACTCCTATGCACTAATTCGTGCTATTATCGGCTGCATAGTCTTTAAGAGTAATGCCGTGTATAAAATGTAGCTGCTGAAAACACACTTGCCGCAACACGACTCTCATAGTACAGATGCTGAGTCAGACAAGTCGACGTGCCCCGCACTATCCAATCGTCAAGTAACAGAGCTCTTTTGCTAAATCTTCATTGCGATCATCTGTTGAGTAAGTCTATCCCAGACTGACCCGCAAGAAATCGAACCACAACTGCAATACCACAGCATGTATAGTACATACTACAGCAAAAATACGCTATACGGTGATCCTTCGTTTCAAGATTCCATAAAACCTACCAGACGAAGCTCCACAGAGTCCACAAAGTCCACAAAGTCCACGCAGATGATCGTCGTATGCATTAGGCGGTCCGGGTAACCGCGCCCCACGTCGCAGAATGTTCGAAATTCCATGCACCTTCTGAAACATGCAGTCTGAAGCAAAGTCCCTCGGGTAGCCGCGCGTGCTACGGTCAAAAGTCCTCCGATCGGGTTGTTGGTGGATCAATGTCAAGCGAATTTTACCCGGTGCTTCGAGGCTCTTTAGCCGTTGTGAGTTGCTACGAAAGACCCGCGGGGCAGCTTCGATTATAGCCCCACCATTGTTAACAACAACCGCGGGTTGACAGAATGACGATTTCAACTTCACCTCGATTGCAACTAGGAATAAAGAATAGAGCTCACACAACTTTTGGCATGTTGAGTTGGTTCCTCGCCGTTCTGTAGGGACGTGACAATCATACGAGCAGATGCAAGCTACTTTTACCTACATGCGGGGTACAGGCAAGTACATTACCAGTATCTGAGAGCCACGAACGACCTGCGTGAAGAAGGGTAAATGGACGCGGGAGCTCACCCACCAAGGTTAAAGAGGAGCTCTAGCTGTACGGCAGAACGCGCCGCCGTGTTCAATTCGTGTTTAGCGTGCCGTATATACCGGACGGATGCTCAGATTCTTGCATCAACCAACAGCTTTGGAAGTAATGCTTGCTGGTAGGTACTGCCGAGCGAGTACTAAAGTCTCTCAAGTCTGCTCACCTGTCTTATTCACGAGGGTTTTCTCTTCTCCAGCTTCGTTCTCTATTCCATCTGCCCCTGCGTTCCGATCCTCACTTCCCCAACGCTCGACTCGCAACTTTTTCGCAACAATGGCGACCAACACTCCATACGTCACGCTGAACGATGGCAACAAGATGCCTCAGGTCGGATTCGGACTGTGGAAGGTTGACAACGCTACTTGCGCAGATACTGTGTACAATGCCATCAAGACTGGCTACCGACTGTTCGACGGAGCCTGTGGTATGTGTGAAGACCCCTTAGCGTGTATGAAAGGGATGGTTGTGGAACGAGACTACGCCTTTGAATGTTCCTAGCATTGGAGATAGAACACTGCGTTTCGAGTGGAAGTACTGACGTTTGGAACATAGACTATGGCAACGAGAAGGAAGCTGGGCAGGGTGTTGCTCGTGCTATAAAGGAAGGTCTTGTGAAGCGTGAAGATCTGTTCATTGTTTCCAAGCTCTGGCAGTCTTTCCATGACTATGATCAGGTCGAGCCTATCACCAGGAAGCAGCTGGCTGACTGGGGTGTTGACTACTTCGATCTTTGGGTCATTCATTTCCCTGTAGCTCTTAAGTATGTTGCGCCTGAGACACGATACCCGCCTGGCTGGTTCTACGATGATGCATCGACCAAGATCGAACACAGCAATGCGAGATTAGAGGACACATGGAGAGCGATGGAAGATGTCCAAAAGAAGGGTCTGGCGAAGAGCATTGGCGTATCCAACTACAGTGGTGGGCTGCTTCTTGACATGTTCACGTACGCAAAGGTCAAGCCTGCAACACTGCAGATCGAACACCACCCATACTATGTCCAACCCAACCTTCTTAAGCTTGCCAAACAGCATAATATTGCTGTTACCGCATACTCGTCATTTGGCCCTCAGTCCTTCATCGAGTGCGACATGAAGCTCGCTGCAGACACACCTCTGCTCTTCGATCACCCCGTCATCACGAAGATTGCTGAAGCACATGGCAAGACGCCAGCACAGGTATGTCAGCCGAATGGAGCTTGGAGTCAACAGTCACCTAATTCATGCGCAAGGTACTTCTACGATGGTCAACGCAGCGCGGTCTGTCTGTCATCCCCAAGAGCAACTCCCAGCACCGCCTGCAACAAAACTTGGATGTAACAAGTTTCGACCTCAAATCGGACGAGATCGAGCAAATCTCGGATTTGGACAAGAACTTGAAGTTCAACGTACCTACAAATGTAAGGAACCTTGCCGTTGCTTGTTTTTCTGATCTTCTCGCTTACGACCCAACAGTACGGCATCCCCTGCTATGTCTTTGCGTAGACGCATGTCGCTCGGCGCAACATCTGAGATGCGGCCCGAAGAGTATGACCGTCATCGTACCAGAACCCGGAATAACGGAACAGTTTTGCAGCATGGTGTGATAAACATTGGGCTCTAGAACTGTTGTCGCATTCTTCTTCAGGTCGATGTTGCGAGGATGAGAGAGGGATTGTTCGTCCTGACTCGCATGTCTGCTACACAATTCATAGCGTACATCAGATGAATTACACAAATCTCGCTTCGTTGATGCTCTACCTGCGATCCTTCTAACCGAAGTACAGCTGTCTTGAATGTGGCTGACTGAAGTGACGGGGTCAGCGAGGGTTGACCAGGGTCGGAGCTTTCCAAATTGATCACACCTTCTATGGCTTGAGATCTCCGTTGAAGTTCCAAGCGTTCGCACTCGCAGTCGCAATCGAACTGTAACTGCCGACGCGGCACACACGCACGCATGGCGATCGACGCACATTTCCGTGCATCTTCATGATCCTCCATAATTCTTCCGGCTCTAGATCCTCCCTTCTCCACATGCGCACGAATACGGGTCTCCAGAGTTCTGCTCGCCACTCCAGAATCCACTGACGCAGCTTGATGATATGTCGCCAGTAATCTCCGTCGTGACCGCTACACTCAGATCTGCCACTTGTCATGTTACTGCCGAAACAAGGTGTTGCCGCCCCCGGTCGAGCTGCTACACGTACCGGACCAGGGCAGGACAGGGCAGTTTGAACCGAATAGCCTCGACCTTAACCGAGTCATGGCACACGTGGCAAAGCCGGTGGAATGAGCATCGAATGTGTGTGCCGTCTGTAATTGTCGATCACGAGCACTCAATCGGTCCGTATTGTTAGCCTCAGGTTGAACATTAACGTGTCTCATTTTCGTCTCTATGGTAGAAGTTGCGCCGAAGGCAACGGTTCGTTATACAAGCTTAGCTAAAGGAAAATTATAATGCATCAAGCAGTGCGTAAAGGGTATCGGTCCATAGCAAAATGCCACCTGCGAGAAGGCCAGCCTCGTTCATCTTCTTGACTGGCTTGCGCTGTCACTCTCCACCTTCATTTCCGTCTTTTTCGTGATGACTAATCGAGTCTCGTCGCTGAGATGTCTGAACACGTCGTCCGCATCTCGTACACTCGACGTACGGTTTCCGACCCACACTTCAGCATCGTGTCTCAGACCTTCGTGCTGGGGACGAAAAGTCGGCGGCTCTGCCGTTCTGATGATGGATGTTTGTGACGTAGGCGAGATCTGACCAGGCTCTGGCGATGGCGCCTTCGATGTGTTACGAGAACGGCCGTTGGCTCCCATTTTCATACGGGGTCTGCTTTCGTGGTCCAGTCGATTCATCTGATAGCTCAGCTGAGATCCGCCAGACTGAGATCCAATGACTTCGCCATTTCGTGCATATCGCTTGGCTACGTAGCTTGTCATCAGGTCCTTGTTGAAGGGGCGTAGAAAAGGACCCATGCCAGTGATAGTGAGTGAAATAATGGCGTAACTCATCTGCCACTGATTGGCGACCAGGTAGAAGCTGCTTGCGTATGTAACGTTGGTGTTGGCGATCGCCTCGCGGAAATAGTAGAGTCGAATGGCCGCAATCATAATGACAGGTAGACGAGCAGAGAAGGCGAAGACAACAAGAAACTTGGCTTTCCATCGCATGTGAAGCGTCCACACGAGTTGTACCGCAATAGCGAAAATGAGTCCCTCGGTAACAATGTCGAGAGCGGTGATGGCTTGCCATTTTGGCCACTGCAGAAGTTAGCTCTGTGCGATGCAGTGTTGTATGCAATAGCTGTCTTACCATGCCAGTGCATTCTCCGGCTCTGCTAGTATAGAACTGTGCAGGATTGCACGGAACCGATATCAGTATGATCGAAAGAAGCGCCCAGAACCCGGATAATGTTAACATGGTCCATGAAGCAATCCTGTGACCGCCGCTGGGGGACAATCGCATATATAGAAGCAAGATGGAGAACTTGGTAGTCCATAGTGTCAGAATGTAAAATATTTGAGAGGCAAAGCCTTGCTGTTGTGATTGTTAGACATGTTATTTGAACGAGTGGGCCGCGATTGCCCCACGAGCGGGCACTGGGGGAGCAGCCGAAACCTTGTAGCACTCTGTGACGCACCTTTCCAATGTCCTCGAGTCGTTCCCGCGAGACCTCTTCTTGGGGGCCGCCCAAACCAAGATTGACAAGGTGGAATATGATGCCAGTCTGAATGGTGTCCAAGAACTATAAAAGATAAGCAACTGTGCCGCAGCCACGCATGCAAACCTTAAACGTACCGTCGCTGCTGCGAGAAAGTAATCGTCAGACCTCCACTCTCTGACTTGCAAGCGCAGCCATATTCGTACGAAGAAGCAGACCCAAACAAAGGCCAAAGTCGTTGCTGCTGTGACCACGATCAAGCCGCGTTTGTCATCGTCTGTGATTTTGAACGGTGCTGGAGTGACGTCTCCAGCCATGACTGACGATTTGGACTCGGAGGAACACGATGTAGCAACAGAACTTCCATCAGCCGGGGAGGGGAGATTTGAGTAAGAATGAGTGTACGACTGAGTAAGACGCAGGTCCGTATCCAGCAGTTCCGCGTCCTCGTTCTTCGCCCTGCAGCAAGCCCAGCCGGATCATCATACCCATTACCAGAGCAGGGGTACGCTGATACCCGACCTTAAGCACCCATCTGGTCGGAGCGCACGAGCGACCATATTTCATTCGTCTAATGTGCGCCGCGAAGCTAAAGAAGCCAATTACGAAGAATCCCACCCGAACGAGCTGAAGTCACCAGTATGGCGCCAGTCCGTCGGCGGAATCTAACGAAACTTTCGAAGCGGCTTGCAGCGGGACGCTACCCATGGACGCTGGTACGTCTAGCAGCATCTTCATGGACGATGGTTCTCGCTTACCAACAAGCACTCCTGAAAAGCACCAAATGTTGATCGCTTCTTGCCGTTGGGGAAATCGCCCGATATGCAGAAGGTCAAAGAAGGATCTGCCGACAGGAACCGGATCAGCGGCGCCCATGTCCCCCTTCGCAGCGCAGCCACGGAGGAATTTCTGTTCGAATTTTCTCATCCTTGCCCTACCCTGGTATCAGTTACGATGCATGTAACAGACGCGGCATGCACGCGAGTAAATCATATGAACGCGGGATGAACCTCGACAACTCCACTTAAAATCACACGCTCCTGTATCAAGGCCAAGGGTCCAGCCGCCGCAGCCCCAGAGGGTGGAAGCGGCCCGCAGAGACCGATTGGCTCGCGGCTAAGGTGGCTGCCCCGACCCCCTAGAGGCCGTCTCGTAACCTCATCCGCGACGTCTCGTTGGACGAAGGCACATCGGATGAGATGCACATTGTGGGCATCTTGGCCGTTGGCGCGTCCTGCGTCGCCGACGCCATGATTCTAGTGGGGGCATGGGTTGCACGGTGTTCAACATCAATTCGTCCCAAGTCCTGAAGAGCTACCCCCACAGAACTTTTTACATTTGAGTTTGATCAAACGTTTCTTTTCTTCCCTTCTTCTTCTACGTGGCGTTCACCTGTAACTGCGCTTCTGCAAGTGTTCGAACGATGGGTTCTTCGTATGACAGTTCGGTTGTGATGCCGCAGAAGGAGGTTGCTACCTCAACCACACATCGTCACCAGGATAGCTTGGAGTATGCAGAGAACGGCGACGAATACCATGACTCCATTCCGGGCCACACACGAGCGGACAAGCGCGACATGTCGCGCATGGGAAAGATCCAGGAACTGAAGAGAAATTACCGACCGTTGTCTGCGCTCGCCTTTACCGTCATTCTTCAGGGTGTGTGGGAGGTTCTGATGACGTGAGTATCTCTTACGCTTTGCGACATCTTGCGACAAATCTAACACAGTAAACCAGTGCAACCTACTCAGGTCTTGTCGATGGAGGACCAGCTGGTCTGATCTGGAGTTTCGTCTGGACTTGGTTTGGCTTCAGCTTGGTCATGCTCTCCCTTGCCGAGATGGCGTCTATGGCGCCGACTGCCGGCGGCCAGTGTAAGTATACTACAGAAATTGTATGGCATAATGTGGTTATTAACATTTGACAGATCACTGGGTTAGCGAATTCTCGCCTCCATCGATGCAGCGATCACTCAGTTACTTTACTGGATGGATGTCAACCCTTTCATGGCAGGCTGGTACTGCATCGGGTCCTTTCCTGGTCGGAACCCTGATCCAGTCCTCGGCTACTGTCATGTACCCTGATTATGCAGCCACCAACTGGCAGGGCACTCTCATGGTCATCGCCGTTACCTTTCTGGTCTGGGTGTTGAACGTTTATGGCTCCAAGGCTATGCCTCTATTCCAGAACGTCATGTTGATGGTTCACGTATTCGGGTTTCTGGCTATTATCATTGTCTTCTGGACTTTGAACCCCAGGGCCTCAGCTGAGGTTACCTTCACACAGCTCACCAACACTGGAGGTTGGAACTCAATGGGACTTTCTCTCATGGTGGGCCAGATTGCTGCAATTTACGCCTGCATCTGTAAGTTTATATGAGCTGCATCCCCACTTGACGTTGTTTATTAACAGATGGACAGGCTCTGACGGTGTTGCTCACTTGGCTGAAGAGGTCAAGGATGCTGGAAAGACTGTACCCCGGGCCATGATCGGCGCCTACCTTATGAACGGCCTTATTGGTCTCATCTTTTTGATCAGTTACATGTTCATGATCACCGATCTCGATGCTGCTCTGAACGACGCCTCAGGTTACCCCCACATCTGGGTCTTCGCCCAGGCAGTCGGCCCCGGTGGTGTTGTTGCACTTAACGCCATCCCAACTGTGTTGATCTTCGCTGGCACCCTCACCTACAACTTATCCACATCCCGCCAGACATGGGCTTTCGCTCGTGATCACGGTCTACCATTCAGCAACTGGATTGGAAAGGTCGATCAGAAGCTTGACAATCCCGCCAACTCCGTTACCTTCACATCCATCATTACTGTTCTTCTTTCGCTCATTAACATTGGTTCGGATACTGCTTTCAATGCTAGTAGGTCTTCGCAATAATTCAGCACCATACCATGAACTAACATCTTCTTAGTCATCTCCCTCAACGTGGTGTCCCTTATGATCACCTACGTCTTCTCCATTGGCGCTGTCCTCTACCGCCGCATCACTGCTCCCGAGCTCCTCCCCACCTGCGCATGGTCCCTCGGCAAGTGGGGTATCCCTGTCAACCTCGGTGGTGTTCTGTACGCCATGCATGCTTTCTTTTGGTGTTTCTGGCCCGAGGCTACCCCTGTCACTCTCGAGTCTTTCAACTGGGCATCTGTCATGTTCGTTGGTGTCGCCGTTCTCAGCATGATCGATTACGTTTTCCGCGCGAGGAAGCACTACAAGGGCCCTGTTGTGCTTGTTGAGGGCTGGAAGGGCGAGTGATGGAAGTGTTCTGATACTGGTGAACGCGATGAGCAGATTGAGCTGCTGAGTAGAGTTTTTGAAGAGGTTATAAACGACTGATAAAAGTATCTTGTAAGACTTGTAATAGAACGTTCGATATACCGAACAAATACAGATGGCCTAGAGCCAATTCAAACATGATCTATTGCCCTGCAGAGTTGTATGTCACTATCTCGTCAACATTGAACACGGTCATTAGAAACTCGCCTCCATCTCTTCGTTGGAGACACCCTTTTCAGACGTTGGACTTGTAGCCGAGCTCGGAGAAAACAGCAGATCAGGCGTCCCTCCAAGATCCGAGCCAATTTCATTGAAAGGTCCTAGCAACCCCTTGCCGTCCTCATCGCCACTAACGAGTCCATCCTCCTGCATCCACCTAACAATATCATACATCGCAACACCAAAGTTGCTGGTTCGGCTCAGGATGGTCTCAGGGTTGATCCAATCGTGATATTTCTCCATGGAGGTGCCATGCAGCATGTACGCAGAGGAAAAGTCCATTTCCCAGTCTGCGCGCCTTTGCCTGTTTAACAGGGTGTTTTTGTATAACTCTATTGGATCTGTTGTATTCGCATAGATGGGTTCGGGAGATGGAGCACCTGGGTTAGGCATAAACAGCTTATTTGTTGAGTTCTGGGATTCAGGGATAGGTGCGAACGCGGTGCGGTCGAGGATCAGGACCTCATTGGGGATGGAGACGAGTTGTTCAGCGACGGTGGTCATGAATCGTAGGTTTGTTTGCCGACTGTTGTTCAGCCAAGTATGCTGTTTACCCGCAATGATATTTGTCATTGTGCTGTTCGGCTTCGTCATGAAGGCGGCGTCGTTGAACATGCTGTTCTCCAGCCTTTCCCCGTCTGTATTATTATACTGGCGGCCGCAGACAAACGCGAAATCAGCGTTCAGAAGTGGTGTCAGTGGTCGAAGAGGAATGACGTTCCAGTCCAGATAGACACCTCCAATCTTCGGTATCGCATCCCAACGAACGAAGTCTGATACGTGTTGGTACTCACCAGAAATGATGACAGTAGGAATGTCGACTTTGATCCAGATCAAGATCTCTGGAAAGGTATTGATGACAACCCGTGTCCACCAATCACCTCTTGAGCTGGCGTTTCTGATTTCGGCCTCGTTGAAGTCGGTATGGATATAAATGTTGTTGGCTTGATGTACACAATCGAAGCGAAAATGGTAAGGAAGCTGGCAAACGGGAACTGTATGATTGAGTTTCCGTCTTCCTTGGTGTAAACATAATGTACGATGCTGGGTATAAGTCCATTTCCGGGTACAATAGTGCTCTTTAGGATGCCATATTCTCTTGCTACCTCGATAGGCTGCAGAGGGCTCATTGTGATAGCGAGGGTTACGATAACACATACTACTACAGCGATCTTGACGCCAGTTCGTGAGCGCGCGATAGGTAGAGGATTCAGTGATGTGTAGTCATGTGACTTCCGGAAGATGCTAAGGGACCGGAGTTGAGCAAACATGATAACAAAGATAAAGTTGATATGGTTTCAGAAGCAAGACATGAGATTCTGCACCAGAGTTTGAATTGACGATGAAGAAAGGGCCGAGGCAAGGGATGAAAATGGTCAGAGGGTGCCAGATACGCATTGAAATGTTAATGACTTTATCAAGGGAGCGACATCAAGGAGGAACGTCCCTCGCTATACTTCACCACCGTTGCAACAAACTACTCGGTCCCACCTGTCTGAGAGGAATTAAGTATTAGTAGATTTAGATCAGTCGAAGTAACCTAATGGTGGTGCGAATCACTGCATAATCAGTGTGGTCATGTATGCTTTCTTAACTTACAGCAGGTTTAATATAGACATCACGCTCAAACAGGGTGAGACGAGCGATATCCAAAGTAGTCGTGATTTTTGTCTTATTTCGTAGGCGGCTCGCATCTTCGCGATAAACTGAATTCTCGTCGTCGTCAATACCAAAAGTGCGCTACACAGTCTACGAGATCTTCAGGCCAACCATGGTCAGGGATAGACGCCACCGCGATGCGAACTTGAATCGGACATAATCTAAGTCATTGATGGCGCAAGGAAGGCAAAGGCGCCAGCGGATGTCGCAAGAGCGATGGGAAGCCTTAGGCGAAGGATCCGCACTAGACAGGGATGAGTGGGTAGGCCCGATTCCCCTTCGCGACTCCACTCCACATCAAGGCGTGCATCCTCCACCTCCCCTGAGCGAATCTACAATGTAACCTTTCAAAATTTCACTTGGACAGAACCCACTTGTTAGACAATCCCATGTGTCATAGATCTCGCATATGCGTGCGTGCCATGTGAAGATTGTACCGAGCATATGGTTAAGATTAACATCCCAGGAGAGATAATATCGAGCGAACATTCGCTTACAGCCTCACTATTGGCAGATGGTGCTTTCATAATCTGTGCATGTGAACCACCAGTACCAGAAAGATGTAGACTCCACTCAGCAATGTCCAACCATCTCTTAGTCTAATATCGAATATCTGAGGGTCCTGTCCAAGATGTGTTGTACGTAACGTATTTCACATGCTCAAACTCGCTTTCTGGCTCAGGATTATTACAGTGCGTGCTTATATAGCAGGTCTATGATGTGCATATCGCTGACTTCACTCGCGCTGCTGGCGTAAGCTTACGTATTGCGTTGCGAGCACTCGGGTTTCATGGGTTCGTGCTTGTGTGAATTTATGATTGACAACGAGAGAAGACAAGGAGTTTTGTATATGGAGGTGATTTGCAAGATGAATATAATCCGCTCAATAAAACGCAGGAACAACTAGTCATTCTTAACCCTCAATGAGGTGAATGGGGTTGATTGTAACGGTGGGCGCAAAGATGGCCTCCAATAGGCACGTAGGGCTCACACGGACACGGAGTGTGCAACTATACGTGATGGTAGCACTGATGCAGTTGTAACGCTGGGTGAGAGTCATGTGCAATTGGAATATCAGACTGTTCTATGCCCCATACTATCTCTACACGACAGCCAGATTGATACACCAGTCTTTCTACATACTTCTAAACCGAAGAGATGCTGATCCAGACAAGCGCGATGTGAATGCAGCATGTCTTCAAATTACCCGTCCGTTTCCATCGCCATCGCCTGATTCTAAAGCTCGTTCGTATTCCGCCTATCAAATCCCTGTCCACGCCCTTTCATCATCAACAGATAGATGTTGAATGCCCGATTGCCTTCCGCAACCCACTCGCTGTCTATGCAATGCTTCACTTTAGCAATACTCTGTACTTCTTGTACCGCTGCCTCCTGGCACGTCACGTCCGGTATCGTCTGGAGGTATTTGAACGCCCGGTGAAGTATAGCCTCTTGGGCAAGTGATGACTTCCCAAGTTTTTCGATTTCAGCGATGAACTCGTCGCGTCCGACTGGGGCAGAAGTCCACTCTACGGTTGACGCGTTATTGAGATGCCCATATATAGTGTTCTCGGACTCTTCAGCCTCCACAGCCCAGGTCATTTGCTCAAAAGCATCGTCTTCGAATCGTTTGAGAATAGTCGTCATCTCATGGTGATGCCACGTGCCACACTCCACGAGCTCACGACTACTTACTACTACTGGCTGTCCGGTCTTCTTGTCGGTGATGGAGTAGCGATCGTTGATGTAGTTTGCACATGTACTGGCGTTTGTCTCAATTTCATCCCATATTTCGTTACCAGCCTGATACCGCATTTCCGTCATGTTATTCTTGAGTCGGCTCATTGCCTCCTTAGTAGGTGTTGTCATGTTGTATCAAACGTAGTATGGTGGGGACTGTTGATGGAGGCTGTTGGAAAATAGCCGCTGAAATACGCACAGCGTTCCTGGGGTACTTATAGTCTCTAAGATCTGAGCCGATATGCCAAAGCAAACCATCTTGGGTTCTCAAATCTTCGAAAGATTCTGGAACAACCCTAGGCTTAAACACATACCAGAGGCATGGAAAGCCATGGATTTGGGGGAGCTCTCGCATACGTGGACGCAATCATGGTGACTGCTCAACATCAAGGATTCATGACGGTAAGGATGCTCAGCTTGTCTGGGCTCTTGTCTAGGTAATAGATACTCGTTGTGATATGACAATGGCAGAAAACAATATCGTGTGAGTGTGTCGATAGAATTACGCGAAAACTTTGTTGTCAGAATCATGCAGCTACCTATCAACAACTTGGAGATTGAGGTCGTTCGGGACACGGACCTCCGGCTCCACGAAGCTAAGCTCCAGCATCACCGCGTTCAGTCCACTTGTTCTGGGCGCATCCTCAACGACATAGCTCACATCCTCCGCACCCGCGCTCTCACGCATCTCCATCATACTAGACTGCACAAAGCCTACAAACAATCACATTTTGATAAAGACGCTCAATAACCAGCAAACATGCCTCAACCAGGTAAGATCCCATACACGTTGTCGCGCGCGTTCTCGCTACTTCAGCCGGCGCTTTACCATGAACAAAGGTTCTAACTTGTTTTCCAGCAGCGAGAGCGTTCTCGCAGAAAGACCTGCCACCTTCCGTAGAAACCGCCTACTACCGAAAATGCATCGACTTGCGCCGGCGCATCAACGACATCGAGGAGAACAACGACGGCACAAGGCAGCGCATCCAACGTCTGAACCGCGGAATCCAGAAGATGCGTCTGGAGCGCGCGTTCCTTCTTGAGCAGCTACAGAAACACCAAGAGTACAGCATGGACGACTCAGACCGCAGCTCCAGCCCTCCTCCCACACCAACCGACAAGCCGCTTCGCAGCAAGCGCAGCCACAGAAAAGGGACACCACCACCCGCCGATGCTAGTGCTCCGCCAGGTAGCGGAGCTGCAGGACATCCAAACGCACCTCAAGCAGCGTCACCGGGCGAGCATGGAACACATCACCTCGCTCTCTCCCACCCTCACGCCATAAACCCCATGTCCAGCGCGCAGAGCACTCCAGACCCCTCACGACACACAAACCCCTTCTTCAGCTCCATCGGCGCCTCGGCCTCACCTCACGCCTCCCACTCCGCCGTAAACGGCAACCAGAACGCCCTGCCGCCACTCCACTCCCTGCCCGGTCTGCAGTCGCAGGCCCAGCAGACGCCCACGCCGCGCGCGTACTTTGACCCCGCATACGACGCCGAGCGTCCCACACCTGCACCTATCGAGAGCGAAGGCGACGCAGGGAGACGACGTGCTTACTCTGGTGCCCAACAGCCGCCGCAGCATGCCGAAGCACCGCAGAACGGAGACACTGAGATGCGAGATGCAGGATTCACATCTGTCAATCAGAGCCAGTAGAACCGGACTTTGATCGTGCTTGACGACCACAACAGACGCATAACACCACAATCAATGGTCTGCTTGAAAGGGATTTGGTACTGGTATAATGGACACTATCTAGTCAGGCAAAACTGAAAGGTGGAACTCTGTCAGGTCTGTGAAGTCAGAGCATTCGATCGGCGCAGAGTGTTCATCATCATTGGGGTGTGGAAGCTGTATGGACAACAGGCAGTTTCTAAGCAATTTTTGAGAGCTGAAGGACGAGCACTGATTCTGCCTCAACATTGATATTGGTGTAGCATGGCGTTCGGGTTGGTTATTCTATATGACGGCATGGCTATTGCCGCAGCATGATTCAAGGGTGTGTAATAGTATTAGCTTAGATAGAAGCTATCAATGAATCAACGAGACGTGCACTCCTCCTCGACTAGCTCTGCAGTGCGTGGCTGATTGTGTACAGCTTTCCAGCACTGCCACTGGGCGCACAGACTAGCGGAAGCTTGTGTGCACCGCCATACCGTGAGACCCTGCATGCCATGTAAATAGATTAGCTCAGTCGATCAGTGTTCCAATTGTACAAAAGTCTCAGACGGTCGTCCAGTGCAGACACGCGTCGCAGGTGCAGGTGCAGGCTCAAGCTCAGGCTCAGGCTCAGGACAATCAAAACTCAATTCAGGGAGCAACGGAGCTTCAAGGCACAGGAGAAATGGATTGAGGATATAGAGTCGTCTCTTTGAGACGTTGATAAGGAGTAAGCAAACTGGGTCTTGCGAGCGATCGAATTGGCCCCAAAATGTGAAACCCGCTCAATTACTCGTCGCAATCAGATCTCGGCCGTGACACCATCGTGGTATGCATAATCATCCTGACATGAGCTCTCGCCGCTTATTTCTGCATCATGAGCTGGACGAACTCGTTGTCTGTAATCTGTTAGCCGAGTCCTTGCGTCTGGAGCAGGTTGTTCCTACAGTCGATGCGACCGTCACCATCCTGGTCAGCCTCCCTGATCATCTCATCAACCTCGTCGTCGGTGAGCTTCTCGCCGATCGAGGTCATAACGTGACGCAGCTCGGCGGCAGAAATGAAGCCGTTGTTGTCGCGGTCGAAAACCTTGAATGCTTCCCGGATCTCCTCCTCGGAGTCGGTGTCCTTCATCTTGCGGGCCATCATGGTAAGGAACTCTGGAGGATCACTGTTAGCGAGGGCCCGGAGTCCGAGAGACTACATTCGTACCAGGGAAGTCAATAGTGCCGTTGTTGTCGGCATCAACCTCGTTGATCATGTCCTGCAGCTCAGACTCGCTAGGGTTCTGGCCGAGCGAGCGCATGACGGTGCCGAGCTCCTTAGTGGTGATCTGACCTGTAACACGGCATTGTCAGCTTCGCGCTCGAGGCGGTGGGATGTTGTTGATGTGGCTGCTCAATAGTACAGGGGCTCTTAAGGCTAGCCTCAGCACACTTGTGGCATTTGTCATGCATGTGATTGTGGAGGCCGAGAAAGAGAAGGGGAGAGAGAGAGTCGTTCGTGCGATCACAGCGATTGGGGAGAGAGTACTAACCATCGCCATCCTTGTCCTGTTCGCAGAGTCGTTAGCATTCGGTTGTTGACACGAGCAAATGCTCCCAGACCGCTAGGCAACACCATGCCGCACAGAGGGTGGAGAATACGTACGAACAGAGAGAATGCCTCCTTGAACTCGGAGACCTGCTCCTCGGTAAGAGAATCAGCCTAGACAACGCGGTCAGTAGGGTGCATCGAGTCTGGCGGGCGGGCTGTCGCTGTGTTGATTTCCAAGGCGGGGTATAGGAGCGGGAGGGCAACGCGGGGCTCACGCACCATGTTGGTTGTGGGAGGTGGTTGGGTGGGGGAGGAGAAAAGCAGTACGAAGAACAACCGGCAGATGGGTGCAGGCTATTGTGAGGGGGATATATAGACAGGTGTGTGAAGGAGGTTTGGCTGTGTTTGCGGCTGGCGAGTTGGTGGAGCTGGCTGTCAGATTGGCATTTAGCGGCGCCCTGCTGTTGGGAGAGGGTAAATTAAGGCACTTAGGCCGCCCAGAACGGCAAGGGCGGAAGGTACAGCCCGGCCAAGTCCAGATGGCTCCATGCTCCCTGTCGTGCCCTGGTGCGGCTCCAATCGTCGGGGCGGCCATTCACCAACACTCACGTCGGGCCAAGTCAAGTCAAGTCACGTCACGTCACAGCTCGCTCGCGCACCCTGCAGGCCACCTGAAGCTTGCGACTACCATGACAGAGTGCCGTTGAAGCTCGCCTACCCACCATGTGGCGCGACCGCACCAATCTGTACGCCGAGCAGCTGTGCATCCCCCGTGTTCTCGCTGACGTAGCCTGTATAGCTTCATATCCTACCGGCAATCCTACTCGCACCACCCCCCGCAGAAGACGCGCTATGGCGGACCAAGCTCGAACGGCTTCGGCGATGGGCGGCGCATGTCGGAAGAGCGGCAGGGGCTCATGTCCGGTGGTGCCTACGAAGACGACGGCGACGCAGTCATTGAGATGGACCTGCTGCCTCCACGATGGCTTGACGTACAGGACGAGATCACAGAACACCTCGCCGAGATAGCGAAACAGACGCGCAAGCTCGACCAGCTGCACCAGAAACACGTGCTCCCCGGCTTCGATGACGAAGATGTAAAGAAGAGAGAGGAGCGCGAGATCGAGCAGCTCACCCAGGACATCACAAGGGGCTTCCAGAGATGTCAGCAGGCGATCAAGAGGATAGAAACGATGGTGCGCGAAGCAAAGCAGCAGGGCAACATCAACCAGGGCGAAGAGGTCATGGCACAGAACTTGAAGATCTCCCTCGCGACACGGGTCGGCGAAGTGAGCGCAATGTTCCGCAAGAAGCAGGCTGCGTACTTGAAGAGTGAGCCACACGCTACGACAACCATACCGTCCGTCAAGGCTAACTTGTACAGAACTTCGTGATCTTGGTGGCTTTGCTTCGCCTTTTCGGTCTGCAACCCCCGTACAAAACCCTTACAATGACCCTGCGATGCAAGAAGCAGACGCCGACCGGTCCATCTCACAGTCTGCGCTCCTCCAGACTAAGCAACAACGGATGCGCCATGACCCCAACGAAGCACTCATTGCCCAGCGCGAGCGCGAGATCGAGGATATTGCACAAGGTATCATTGAGCTGGCAAACATCTTCCAGGAGCTGCAGACCATGGTCATTGACCAGGGTAGTATGCTCGATCGTATCGACTACAACGTAGAGAACATGGCGAGAGACGTAAAAGAGGCAGACAAAGAACTCAAAGTAGCTTCAGGGTACCAGAAGAGGGGCATCAAGAGGAAGATTATGTTACTGTTGGCAATCCTCATCGCGGGCGTGTTCATCTTACTTTCCCTGAAGTTGAGCACAAGAAGTAGCAGCTCACCAGCGCCGGTCGCTCCAGTCGTTCCCGACGAGGATCCCCCAATGGTGGCCCTTAGGACAAGACGTCAGTACTCGACGTTGCCCACAAGTCGCAACTGGCACCGACGGAAAAGAAGATTATGGAATGGATTAGCAGAAGATGCTCTCGAATTTTGAAGAAAATCATATCATAGATATCACCATAATGCAGCGTTTGTCTTTCTAAGAAGTGCAGTTATATGTTTATACCCATCTCACGCTCACTTTTCGCACACTCCGACTGTCTGGTAACACCATGTTTGGGTTTTTGAGTCTGGTGAATGCTTGACGGGGTGTCGATAAACAGTGTTCAAGTTACACGCGTTCGACGCCTTGTTGCATACTACCGATTCGCCTGGTGCATCGCGCTTGCTGCTCTAGCTCACTCGGCTTTGCAGAGCACTCCATCCCAATGTCGACTGGCACCGAACTTCCATGTCACTCAATTTAACCAGGGTACCGGTGAAAGAGACGATCAGTTGTACGTTGTCTATACTCCTATTTTCAGCGCAGCGCAGTCGTCTGTGCCACTCCAGCTATACCGCAGCTGAGGCTGATATTCCAGGGGCCCTAGTTTAACACGAATGAGTTGCAAAGCTACCTGTACCGTGGCATACCTCAAACATTCTCACCGAAGGTGATTGTGAACGGCAACTGCATACAGACCATCACCTCAAGCCGCGTATGACCTGACGTGTGGTGGTGTATGTTGGGACTGTCAACGATTATCACAACTTGAGAAAGTGGGAGCGCAGAGCTTCTTGCAAAAGGTGATCTCAGCTTTACGGTGGAGATGACTTGGCATCCTGGGTGCAACGTAACGTCGACTGTGCAGCAGGCATCAGCATATCGAGGGGCGCGGCGCACTGCACTGCACTGCAGTCCGTCGGCTGATACTTGCGATGCTATCGAGTACTCGTATTCTGCTTGTCTCGTCAGTCTAGTCGCGTCGAGTCGAGGCTGTGGGATGATGCTCTCGGGAATCAACCAACAGGGCAAGCGTAGACTCAGGTCCCCAGCGTGCCAGCGTCGCGCTTGTTGCACGTTAGGCCAGGGTAAGCACTGCCTCACGAATGACACCGTCCGTGCTTGCACCTGCCTTCTGAGATCCCCAGCCCGCCAAAGTTCCGAAACGTTGATCTCGCCCTCCAAACGTAGAGCCACTTGGAGTGTTCCCTCCCGTCTTCCCGCGCGCTCTTCGCCAGTCGGTTCCGCAAATCCGAGCAGCCGAACGACAAACGCGCCTTCCTCATTCCTCATCAATCGCAGCGCTGGCCAAGTGGTGATACTATTTCAGGATAGCTTACGCAGCTCCGCAACCACGCCCGCCAACGTCCATCCACGCCCACGCCTACGCCTACGCCCATAACCCACAACACAGCGCATACCCAACACCCACGATTTCCGGTAGACTTGCATGAGCTTGGAAAGCAGCAGAGCTGCGCGGATAGTGCTCGACACAGTTCAAGGCCGCAATGGCCGGCCGGCCTGGAGGTGGACCGCCGTCTCACATCGACAACCTCATCGACTTAGATGAACCACAACCGCGATACTACTCTGGCGCTCGGCCACCCGTAAACGATGACGACCTCCTCAATCGCTTCGACATCGACAACACAGACACTGCACCCCAGGGCAGGCCGTCAATCTCCTACGATGACTTTGTTGGTGGAGCCAGACCGAACACCTCGAACCTGCCAGGCGGGCCTGGCGCGCCAGTAGGAGGTGCATCGCCGTATCTGCAGACCGGCAACAACAGAGCTTACTCGCAAACCTCCGACCTGAACAACTATCAGCGATATTCCGACGCCGACATACACATCGACGATGATGGCCGCTCGACCCAAGGCTACTATGCCACCGGTGGCAGCGCGTTCGACCCTACTTCGCCGGGACTGCAACGGGGCGCTTCCAAAAAGAACAACAACAGAAACAGTATCATGAGTCTTGGTGGAGGCCTCACTGGTCGCGTCAAAAACATGTTTGGGAAAGGCAACGAGTACTCGGAGATGGACTTGCCCTTGACTGAACACGCGGCGCAGCAGGGTCAATCAAGCACAAGCGCATACAACGACGGCAATTCTGCTACCAAGAAGAAGCGCACTTCAGGGACGTTCAAGTTTGGCTTTGGCAGAGGAGCACCGGACCCATCGACCCTTGGACCTAGGATGATCCAACTGAACAATCCTCCCGCCAACGCACAGAACAAATACGTCGACAACCACATCTCGACCACAAAGTACAACATCATCACCTTCCTGCCCAAGTTTTTGTACGAGCAGTTTTCCAAATATGCAAACTTGTTTTTCTTGTTTACTGCTGTTCTGCAACAGATACCCGGAATCTCACCCACTTCGAGATATACCACCATTGTTCCGCTCTTCATCGTGTTGCTTGTATCTGCCGTCAAAGAGTACGTCGAAGACTACAGACGAAAACAGTCAGATTCCCAGTTGAACAACTCGAAAGCCCAAGTCCTGAGGGGATCGTCGTTCGAAGATACCAAGTGGATCAACGTGGCGGTCGGCGACATTATTCGAGTTGAATCTGAATCGCCATTCCCCGCCGATCTCGTACTTCTTGCCTCATCCGAACCTGAGGGTTTGTGCTACATTGAAACCGCCAACCTGGATGGAGAGACCAATCTCAAGATTAAGCAAGCAATCCCGGAGACTGCTGACTATGTCAGTCCTGCCGATCTTGGTAGACTTGGCGGTAGAATTCGATCAGAGCAGCCCAACAGCAGTCTTTACACGTACGAGGCAACCTTGACTATTGCCGCTGGTGGAGGAGAGAAAGAGCTGCCCCTCCAGCCTGATCAACTATTGCTACGTGGTGCGACGCTCCGTAATACTCAATGGATTCACGGTGTGGTTGTGTTCACAGGTCACGAAACCAAGCTCATGCGAAACGCCACTGCAACACCCATCAAGACAACAGCCGTAGAGAGAATGGTCAACAAGCAGATTCTCATGCTTGTGGTTATCCTGGTTGGTCTCAGTATCATCAGTTCTGTCGGCGACGTGGTTATACGTTCAACACGCCAGGCAAACCTTGAGTATCTGCGCCTGGAAAACTTCAACGGCGCAAAGCAGTTCTTCTCTGACTTGTTGACCTACTGGGTCTTGTACTCGAACTTGGTTCCTATCTCGCTCTTCGTTACGATCGAGATTGTCAAGTACTATACAGGTTCTCTGATCGACTCCGATTTGGACATTTACTACGAGCCCACAGATACACCAGCAAACTGTCGAACTTCGTCTCTGGTAGAAGAGCTTGGTCAGATCGAGTACATCTTCTCCGACAAGACTGGAACTTTGACATGCAATGTGATGGAGTTTAGACAGGCATCGATTGCTGGAATCCAGTACGCAGATGAGATCCCCGAAGATAGGAGGGCAACCTTCGAGGACGGCGTCGAGGTTGGTATCCACGACTTTAAGCAGCTTGAGCACAACCGCAAGACGCACCAAAACAAGTACATCATCGATCAATTCCTTACGCTGCTCTCGACTTGTCACACTGTTATTCCCGAGCGAGGCGGCGAAAAAGATGCAATCAAATACCAAGCTGCATCCCCCGATGAAGGCGCTTTGGTCGAGGGAGCTGTCTTGCTAGGCTACAAGTTCACAGCAAGAAAACCTCGGGCTGTGATCATGGAAGTAGATGGACAGCGAAAGGAGTATGAGCTTTTGGCTGTATGCGAGTTCAACTCGACCAGAAAGCGCATGTCCACCATCTTCCGCACGCCGGAGGGCAAGATTGTCTGCTACTGCAAGGGTGCCGATACTGTCATTCTGGAACGATTGTCGCAAGACAACAACCCATACGTTGAGACGACACTGACACATCTGGAGGAGTACGCCGCTGAAGGTCTTCGTACGCTTTGTCTCGCTATGCGCGAGATTTCTGAAGCCGAGTATCAAGAGTGGTGGCAGATCTTCAACACCGCGCAGACTACAGTCAGCGGTAATCGTGCTGAAGAGCTTGACAAGGCTGCGGAGCTCATCGAGCACGATTTTACTCTTCTTGGAGCGACTGCTATCGAGGACAAGCTTCAAGATGGCGTACCCGACACTATCGCCACGTTGCAATCTGCGGGTATCAAGATTTGGGTCTTGACTGGTGATCGTCAGGAAACTGCTATCAACATTGGTATGAGTTGTAAGTTGATCAGCGAAGACATGAGTCTGCTTATTATCAATGAAGAGTCGAAAGAGGCGACAAGAGACAACATTGCTAAGAAGTACAACGCTATCATGAGCCAAGGGCAAGGAGGCGCTGAGATGGACGTTCTGGCGCTCGTTATTGATGGAAAGTCACTCACGTATGCCCTTGAGCGTGATCTTGAGAAGGAATTCTTAGATCTGGCTGTCAGGTGCAAAGCCCTCATTTGCTGTCGTGTCTCTCCACTACAGAAGGCTCTTGTTGTCAAGCTCGTGAAACGCCACCTCAAGGCCATCCTACTAGCCATTGGTGACGGCGCGAATGACGTGTCCATGATCCAAGCAGCCCACGTTGGTGTTGGTATCAGTGGTATGGAAGGCCTTCAGGCTGCCCGAAGTGCCGATATCTCGATTGGTCAGTTCCGGTACCTGCGCAAGCTGCTTCTCGTCCATGGCGCATGGAGCTACCAGCGTGTGAGTAAGGTTATTCTCTACTCTTTCTACAAGAATATTGCCATGTTCATGACCCAGTTCTGGTACTCGTTCCAGAACGCCTTCTCTGGTCAGATCATTTACGAATCCTGGACTCTCACCTTCTACAACGTCTTCTTCACCGCCGCACCACCCTTCGTCCTCGGCATCTTCGACCAATTTGTCAGCGCTCGTCTCCTCGACCGCTATCCACAGCTCTACCGCCTCAGTCAGTCCGGTGTCTTCTTCAAGATGCACTCTTTCTGGTCATGGGTTGCAAATGGATTCTACCACTCCCTGATCCTCTACTTTGGCTCGCAAGCCTTTATTCTCTGGGACTGGCCACAATGGGATGGCCGGAATGCAGGTCATTGGACTTGGGGCGCTGCCTCCTACACCGCCAATCTTGCGACCGTTCTCTTGAAGGCTGGTCTCATCACCAACATCTGGACGAAATACACGGTCCTTGCCATCCCTGGATCATTTCTTCTCTGGTTCATCCTGATGCCCATCTACGCCGTCGTTGCACCCAAAGTCGGCATCTCAAATGAGTACATCGGTGTCATTGAAAGGTTGTTCCCAGATCCGAGATTCTGGGCAATGGTCGTGGTCCTTCCACCACTCTGTCTGATACGTGATTTTGCCTGGAAGTACGCAAAAAGAATGTATTTCCCGCAGAGTTACCACCACGTGCAGGAAATACAGAAATACAACATTCAAGATTATCGACCAAGGTATGCTATTAACATGACTGTTTCGAGAGTTCGCATTACTGACATGACAACAGGATGGAGCAATTCCAAAAAGCCATCCGCAAGGTCAGACAGGTCCAGCGTATGCGCAAGCAGCGCGGTTATGCCTTCTCGCAGACGGACGAAAGTCAAGCCAGAGTGCTGCAGGCGTACGATACCACACAGGAGAGAGGCAGGTATGGAGAGATGGCGAGTTCGAGAAAGTAGTTGGCTTAGTGGTGTTTTTTACTGTTTGAATGTTCTAAAAACGATATGATGGCATGATTTGTCTTGTGGTTCTTGGGCTCGGTTGAGCCGACACCTTTTTTGGATTGAGTTGTAGGGTGGAAGGAGGTAAGGTAGTGTAGTGTGTAGTTTATAGTTGCTTCATCGATGAAGAGGATTTTTGTGAGGGGCTTGTGTGCTTTCTGTTTACAATGATCACGTGCTTATATATGGCTGACTATGATCTGCTCTTCTGCGCTAGAAACTGCAGTGCAGCGCCATCGAAAGACCACCAATCAGTTCTCGTGCCTACTCACTTATTTCTCGGTTTGTGGTTGTCAGCTACCTGCAGCGAAGGTCTTGTTGACGCTAGAGATTGCAGTGCAACCAAGGCTAGGTCCATGTGCAGTACATGGTAGGTAGGCTGATTCTTCGTCTTCTCGTGCAGGCTAGAGATTGCAGTGCAAAGGCTCTGCAAAGCTCATGATGGGAAGGCGGCCGATTGGGTTTTGCACTCACCTTAGCTCGAGCGCGTAGCTGTCAGGTGCCTGCAGTGAACGTTTCGTTGCCGCTAAGGATTGCGTCTTTCCTTCGCTTTTAGATCCAACCAATGCTCATGGACAGTCTGAGACGGGAGCCTGTATACCGTGATTGGATCTTTTGGAGATTTTGGTAGACACGGTTTTCTTGTTCAGACCAGGGCTTGAATCATCATGTCAAAGTCGAGCTGGACATCTGAACGAGCTGACCAAGCAATTGCACGACCAGACGAGGCTGAAAAGCTCTCATGCACGATAAGAATTTCCAGGGCATCGTACTTGTTGCATCCTTCAGACTGTGCCGAGGCGTTCTTGGAGAGGCGGATTAGCTGTCAGCATCAGGTTTTGTTCAACGCTAGAACTTGTACTGTTCACGAGGATATCATCAGAGTTTGGTGGGACAGATTTACGTGACTGCTATGTTTGTCTATCCGAACACTTGTTCTGGAATCTATCTATTTCCTCACGGGCGATTATACGTGCGTTATGTACAGCACTGATCGGTACTCTGATCCATATTCAAATGACGACTTCAGATAACATGTTGATACCCAAGTATCTGCTAATACAAGACTTGCGAAAGACTTAGCAGATCAAAACAGGCAGAGTTGAAGACCTTTCGTTCGCGCTAAAGATCGCAGTGCGGCGGGGGACCTTTACACCCATTCTTTTTTGTCTAACGTTGCTTGCTAAGAAGCGCAGCAGCCGTCAGCGTCAGCGTCAGCATGTCCTGTTCACGCTAGAAATTGTAGTGCTTTAGACTCAACGTGCAAGCGAAGGACGGTCATTCAAAACCTCTCAAGACATAATTGGAGGAATCTACATTTCCAGGCGTCTGTAAGCTTCTAGTCCACACTAGGAACTGCGGCGCAGAAGGGGGCTGCGAATCAAGAGCGAACACCGTGCTTCATATCGCGTCTTCCAGGCTAAGAATTGCAGTACACTTGGATACGCAAATATGCTATTGGCGGACAGGCATGTTCGTTTCGACATGCTTGTTCGATAAGTTGAAATACTCTGGATCTGAGTGAGCTTCTCTTTTACGCTAGGAATTGCAGTGCTGGGGCCAACTACTGCTGCTCAAGAGACTCCATCAAAAGGTGTCGTTCTATTACCGTAAAGACCGAGTCATGTTGTGCTTGTCTGAGCCGTCCAAACGAGTATCTGTTACATGCTTGTCCCTCGACCCGTTCCCTAGGACGTACAGAAAGCAAGGTGATGATCTTCTGCTTCAGCGATTGCAGGAACGCTCCCATGATTTAAATTTTTGGAGGCCAAAACGACATTCAGCCACAGAGAGTGGAGTCAGGTTCAGGTATTCAATGAATACATCATCACGAACGCTAGAACCATCGTAGGATTTTCGGACACCGAAGAGGATACGATGCCCAGCCACACACATCTTGCCTTGCGCGCTAGAGATTGCAGTACATATCATGTTGCGGGTTTCAACTGGTCCGGCTCACTTTTATTAATGTACTCCGCCTCACTAGGCAGCCACGATATACGAGCAGGACTTTAATGAAGGTCTCGTTGCCGCTAGAGATTGCAGTGCATCTTTGCCATCACAGTATAACTGTTAATGATTGGCTTGAAGCAGAATCCAGACAAGTACTCAGCCCTGCAGCTTACCTGCCACAAGGCTGAGAAGACCTCTCGTCAGCACTAGGAATTGCAGTGCAGAAGGCGCCCCGCTATACCACGACGCACTCCCCCCCTCAATCCTATATACCCGTCCTTACGCGCTAGAAATTGCAGTGCCAGGGTTGCCTTTTTTCTCGGAGACCGGGAAATAACATGCCCCTTCCTCATTGGTCGTGATGCGCCAACAAGGCTCCAGCAAAAGGCGTCGTTGCCGCTAGAAATTGCAGTGCAAAAGACGCAAGGTTGCAAGGGTCTCTGCCGCTCCCGACCAATTAGGTCTGAGCACAGTGCGTCGAGCTGAACTTCTGTCTGCATGAGAGTCTGCAGTGGCTTTGCGGTCTACGTATGGGTCCAGTAGATATGTTACACTTACAGTAAATCATACCTACAGGAGTCTATTGTTGAATCTTTACTCTTAATGGCGTTATGCTTGTTTTGTGATTGTAGCTACTGCCAAAGGGTTTTTGTAGAGCTGGGCAAGACGTCTTATCTGGTGGTCAGTCGAAAACAATAGGGAGCGGTAAGGAGATGTGGGGATGGATTGTACATAGTAGTACGTGTTTCCGATCTTGAGACACGACTAGTTCATTCTTTGGTCTGTAAAGACGATAGTTTTCATTAGAATCGTCCGCACATTATTTCGAATCTGTATTGCTTCTCACTGGATGGCAGACGTCCGGACACAACACCGCCTTTGTACGGTTGAAGGAACTCACAAACCCTTACTCTCAAGATACTCCTGCACTCGCTCAATCAGATCGGCCTTCTTCCCCACCACTGCCTGGCCTCTCTGACTCAAGAAACCTTTCAGCACCGCAACAGTCTGTTTGCTAATCTGGCCCTTGTTGTTGATGTCCGCCATCTTCGCATCTGTCAACCCATCATCGTCACCGTCTTCGTTCTTGACTTTCGTTTCGGTCTTTACACGCTTAGTTGGTTTCTCATCTTCGGGCTCGGCTGTGCGTCGCTTTGCAGCTGGCTTGCCGCGCACGGCTAGTGAGTTGCGAGATTGTTGGGTAAAAGCTTCTTCAAACGCTCTACCGTAGTCTTCGATGTACTCGCCACAGCGCTTGTCGATTTGTTTGAAGCGTGGCACGGTTTTGTCGATGGGGGTGTCGGGTATGTCTTCTTCAAGTGCCATGGCTTGCAGTATTCTGTAGAACCACTGTAGATCTGGATTTGGGTATTTGGAAGGGTCGTACACGCCGCCAGGCAGTTGTAGCTGCTCCATGATAATGCGCATCTTATCTGTCAGCGCGTCTGTAGTTTTCAGTGGTTGTTCAGGTTGCTCGGGGAATTGACGGATGTCGTCTGCATAGGGAAGCGGAATGAGCCAGAGGCCTGGTGGCATCTGCTGCTCGCCATCTTCGTCGATTTTTTCTTCAGATGGAAGGAGTGCGCAAAGAGTGGGTGAAGCATTACGACGTGCTACGAACCACACGAGGCCCATCTTCTTCGATTTGATAAGCTTCTGTTGCAGTGCAGAGAAAACACGTGTTGAGCCAACAAAGTCTGCCTCAGAAGGGTATATGAAGGTCGCCTTGTTTGTATTCGCCCAAATTGGTACACTGGACATGGGCTTGAAGCCGATGATTCGTATCACTGGGTCACCGAAGCACTGTCGTATTTGTACGATTTCTTCAGTTGTGAACGTGATAGCATCGCCTCCGAATTTGTATGCTTTCCGCAGTTCAGTCTTTTCGACCACTCGTGCCGTGTCATCGGCCATGTGTGATGTCGATTGTTGGACAATTTGTGGCTTCTCGCCGCCCACCCAGACATAGCATGATTTGGCATGCTCCTGCCGCTTGAGCAAGAGGTATCCTTTCACGCCAATCCGTAAGCCAGGACCCAGCTCCATGGGTAATGTGAATAGCGCTCGGCGAGCAGCGGCCTTGGAATTAACTGACGAAAGAAGCTGCTTGAGCAGCGTGATGCCCTCACCACTCTTAGCGACTTTGGTCGTCGAAGGGATGGCCACTGGTGCATCCGGGTCTGAGGGAGATGTGGGGTAGACAAGGTCGTCGTAGAACCGCGAGCGGTCGAAGCTATGATCCTGACGAGATATAGGGAACAAATCAATAGTACATCCCAGGTCGTATAGATCACGAGCTCGTGTCACGGCTGCATCTTTCTCTTGTTTCAACTGGGCTGGGTAGTCATTGTCGGTGACCAAAAAGAGGCGCCTCGATGAGAAATTTGGTGCTTTGGTAGTGAAGATCTGGTTGGCGCAAAAGAGCACCGTCGCTATGCTTGCCCCATCTTTTGAAGGCTCCAGTAGTTTCTCCGCCTCATCTTCATCTTCAACCAAGTCTCTCAGCCGTTTCACATCCTGTGCAGAGGGAATATCAAGATCTGATAACAGATAGCAATGTTGGAATGTGCTGTCGCCGTCTTTGAGGTCAGTCTTCTCTGTGCCAAAGAGCAAGATACCCATCATATCTGTAGGGTTCGATATGATGCGCTGTTGCATCAGTTGATACGCGCACTTCAGTGCAGCAGAAGTTGGTGAATCGCGATCTGCCTTTTTGTTGTCTGACGCTGGTGGACGCTCCAGCATGGTAGGGCTGACATCAATGGCAAAGAGGACGGCATCCTTGATCGACTTGTAGCTCTGTCTGAAGTCAACAAACAGCACTTTATGCGTCTGCACCGTGCATCATACTGTCTCATCAAGCTCCTCTTCCTCTTCCTCTTCTTCGCCTGGCTTCCGGTCTTGTGTATCCGCCATGGTGAGATGTCGTCTGAGTCTTCAGATAATGAAGCAGATGCAGCAAGTTTGCGAACTTGTCTCTTTTACAGAAAACCACAGTGACTACTTTTGGAAGAGCTGCCTTGCACTAGTTGTTTGCTTGCAAGGCAGCAGAGCAGGGAGACGCGTCGAGCTGTCGCGGTATCACGGGGGACGTTGTTAGCGCAGCCCTGGAAGTCGGCCGCAGCTAATCGCCGGTAGCTGCGATCCGCAGGCTCGATCGTCATCATTCCTTTGAGTGGGCCGTCATTGGTCGAAGCTTTCACTCCGGCGACATTATTCACACAGGCTGTCTGGCCACAGCTGCTCCTCTCATACATTCGTTCGACCGAGGTCTTCCTCTTCTTCCTCACACACATTCCAATGGCTCTGCGCACACCGTTGACGCTCGCCGCGAGGCGCGCAACTTCGACAACGACCGCCACACCAGTTCTCTCGGCTTATAGCGCGCAATGGAGGAGAGGCAACGCGTCGGTTGCCCCCGTTACGCAGAGCACCGGCTCGAAGAAGGGTACTGCCATGGTCTTCATGAACATGGGAGGACCTTCGACGACAGACGAAGTGGGCGGTTTCCTGAGCAGGTTATTCGTACGTGTTGTTGCAGACGACATTGTTCGGACGAGAGCTAACAGCTGCAGGCTGATGCCGATCTGATTCCCCTTGGCCGCCTTCAGAACTACATCGGACCCCTGATTGCTCGACGACGAACACCGAAGATCCAGAAGCAGTATGCTGAGATTGGTGGAGGGTCACCCATCAGGAAGTGGTCGGAGCACCAAGCGGCAGAGATGTGCAAGCTTCTTGACCAGACCTCGCCAGACACCGCCCCCCATAAGCCTTACGTCGCCTTCCGTTACGCAGACCCCCTGACGGAAGACATGTACAAGCAGCTGCTGGCAGACGGCTTTGGCGGTGGCAACGGCGGCAGGGCTGTTGCCTTTACACAATACCCCCAGTACTCGTGCTCTACCACGGGATCATCGTTGAACGAGCTTTGGAAGTGGAGGACCAGACTGGAGGGCAAGAGGGGCACAGGAGAGGTCGAAGCCAAGGGCTCAATCAACTGGAGTGTTATTGACCGCTGGCCGGCGCACCCTGGTCTGGTTGAGGCCTTTGCAGAGCACATTGAGAAGAAGCTGCTCGAGTACCCGCCTGAGCGCAGGGACAACGTCATCCTGCTCTTCTCTGCGCACAGTCTGCCCATGTCGGTCGTCAACCGTGGCGACCCGTACCCTGCCGAAGTCGCCGCCACCGTCTACGCAGTCATGCAGCGACTGGGCATGAAGTACAAATACCGTCTTGTCTGGCAGTCGCAGGTTGGACCTCAGCCATGGCTCGGTGCGCAGACGTCGGATACGGTCAAGAACTTGATGAAGAAGGGTCAGACGGATATGTGTCTTATCCCCATTGCATTCACGAGCGATCACATCGAAACCCTGTACGAGTTGGACAAGGAGGTTATCGGTGAGGATGCTGAGGGTCACGAGGGTGTCAAGCGCGTGGACAGCTTGAACGGCAGCCCTACCTTCATCAAGGCTCTCGCAGATCTTGCAAAGTCGCACTTGCACAGCGGCGAAGCATGCAGCCCCCAGATGATTCTGAGGTGTCCTGGCTGCACGAGCGAGAGGTGTCTGGCGCAGAAGGAGTTCTTTGCCAGACAATCCGGGCAGGACAAGCAGGAGGCCGCAGCGGCGTAAACCGGGAGAACACGGAATGTATAGCTTGTACGATAGTGTATGCGCTGTCTGGAAAAATAATGAGAAGACTTGACCAACAATGTGTGTGTTGTTAAGACACTATGGTGAGGTCTGCTTTTCATTGATGTATGTGTGTGCATGTGTGTGTGATAGTTACTTTGTGCTGCTCAGCAGCTGAAGGTTGCCAGTGAGACTGTACCTTCTACACGGTGCACGGCCATGATAGGTGCTGCAGTATCCCTGAGGACAACTCGAGAGATTGCAACGGAGAGGTGCTTTGGAACAATAACTCGCTTCTGTCTCATCAACAGATACAGCATCACGTCCTCCGCTATCCGTAGTGTGCATGTACATGTTTAGCAGGGTGGCTCAAGCCAGCCTCAGGGTCGGCGTGTTGGGGTGGGTCCCGCTAGCGTAAAGTCGGAGATCTGAAGGAAGCTGTCTCAACCAAATTTCGCGCTCAGCAACCACGACCTCTACTCCCGCCCTCCACCCCGACACC
>JAPEUT010000183.1:0-56298 GCA_027946375.1 Neodidymelliopsis sp. IMI 364377
CCATGTGAGTGGAGAGGGACGGGGTGGGGGGGTCGAGCGGGGGTGTTGTGAGGGGTGAAGGATCGAAGGTTAGGCCTGGAGGGAGGTGGAAGAGGGTTGCTGGTGGTGTGGTGTAGGGGCGTAGGAAGGAGGTGCATTCTGTGCAGGTGCAGGAGATGTTTAGGTGGGGAAGAGGTGTGGTGGACATTTTGTTTGATGCTGGGTCTTGTTGCTTTGGATAGGATAGGATGTGTCTCTCTGTGGTAGATGGGAAGGTTTAGAGGTATGAGGTTGCGAGATGTGGTTGCGGTGTATGATTCAATGGATTGAGAGTGACAACATCCTTGCTGAATGATTTTACAGCTTCCACGTCTTAGTCAAGGTAGAAGTGACCCAAAGTCGTGCTAAATCACAGACAAAGCGCCATGGAAGTTTGATCTACAGCACCAGTTTGTCTCATCTAGTCGTCTTACGCATGCGTGAGTGTTATTAATGTTGTTTGTACCTAATATGTTCCAGATTGTTTGCTACCTCTCCACGAGGCTGACACACGACAAAGACAACTAGTGTAGATACCTGCTTTGTCTCGTGTTTCAGATATCCTACTTCTCGTACTTTAGCGGGAGGAAGGCTTTGTGCTAGTTGCTATTTTTTCGGTAGTCGTGGCTGTTAGTTCGGCTTGCTTCAGGGGTACCCTGTGTGATGGCGTTGACTTGTCCACTCCGACTATATCCTTAGCGGGTTGGGGAATTGTGTATAGTCTTTTGTTGACTTGGATGTCTCTCAAAGGCAGCTGCAATAAGGTGTGTGTAAGTAGGCATCCTTGATTTGTTGATACATGTGGTGAGAGTCGCTAATGCTAAGATTTCGTAACCTGGACCGCAATACTCTCACGCTTGAATGCGATTTCCAGGGGTTGAAAATCTATATTCTGAAACTATCGAGTAGTTCTATTCGCCTCGAAGCGTGAATCACACGTGCTATATACTCACATCGTCCAGTATGATCACAGAGACTAATCGTTCTGGAAATAATGTCAATCAGAAGCTAACAACAGCTCAAAAGAATATCTCAACGACACAGGAAAGCGACATACATAGCACACGCAAGCAATATCAACCAGTCGCTGTCCCATACCATCACAGTCCTTGCAGGATACAGAACCTTGGTACTGACCTGTCCCGTCACACCGATCACAGTCGTCGTCGTCTCCGTCGCAATCGCAAGTTACTGTACCCGGTACCTCGCCGTCGCCATCGCAAGGGTCGCAATCGACTTTAGTTATAATGAAGCCGTTGCCATCGCACTGGGCGCAGCCTGGGTTCGCCATCGTTGCCTGGTTGGGGAGATGGCGGTAGCGTGTTTGTTGGCTGATGAGTAGAATCGAGGGATTAGCTTGAGCGAGGATAGAGGGATGAATGAAGATGTTGCTCTCCTGAACAATGGTAGGAGGAGTAACAACCTAGGCTGTATGTTGGTTGTATGGACATGTTCGTAAGCTGACGTCTTGCATTGATCAGGTAAGAGGTTCGCCCGTATGTAGATTGCCTTCTTTGCCTTCTCAATGTCGAAGAGCACTACCCCGCCTATCCTGACCTATGAACAACCCTTGCAGAGTCTTGGTGGTGATACGGCCATTCACCAGAACATGCATTTTATAATGCATCCTATTAGGTACTATTCGCGCATGTGCAGGTTCTGGTAGCTGGTGAAGCCCTAGGCGATTAGGCAGCAGTGCGATTGTCAGATGGACAATGTACATGTGCAGGCAGGCTATGAAATATAGCGCATAGCCTTGTTGCGACTACTATCAGTGTACTTGTCAGGTATGCCTTGGATGCTCTGGGTCGCTCCTCCTGCTGAGTGTCCATGTACGAGGCTGACGTCGAGTAGTGTTGCAGCGAAGTGAGTAGTATTGCGGCTCAGCATAATAAGACGACTCTCTTTAGACGATTGTTGAGAAAAGAAGCCTGATGTCCGCCTGATGTCTTCCACTCCAGCTGCATGGGCGGTCAAGAGAAACGTGACTTACTGCCATGTTGAGCTCTTCGCTAAAAGCAATGACATGGTTCCAGTCTTGTTTTCGAGTAGTCTTGCCCTTATCTTTCTTACAGCACCACGTGTCTCGATGGGCTCTCAGGCATCAAATAGCGGAGTTCTTACCTGGATTGTCAGTAGCGCACGTTGACAGGTTTTGACCCTGGCAAACGCCGACTCTGAATTTTACGATAGTACGAGTTGGACGCTCGTTCGTATCCTGGTGTTAACCAAGTTTCCTAGAATAGTACTACCTCGCCGAGTACATATTGGTAGATGGAATCATGAGCCAACCAACAGTGCTTTCAGATGTGTCGAGGTAGTACACACACGGGACTGCACGCAGACGGTGAGCACAGCATCCACACCTAGCAAGACATGTGGACTTCAACTGACGTCCCAAAGTTGAGTGAAAGAAAAGGGCGGGACGTCTGCTTATTGTACGGGTTTAGGTCAGAGCAAGCTGGTTCCTAGGCGGTTCTAGTACCCAGTCCGTTTAGGCAGACGACTCTCAGAAGCACAGTACCTCTGTGAAAAGTAGGTTGTAAGAGTACAAAAACATGGCTTGCGGAGGTCCTCGGTACTGGTACGACGGGGCACCTAACGCAGGGTGGGTGAGCCGTCGTGGTCGACCTTGGGTATGGGAGCAGGGGTGGACCAATAGGAGGCTAGCCAGGGCGTACCTTGAAGGGTTGCAGGGGCCTGGCAGCTGGGGGGATTACGTTGGGCGGGCGCGGGGCATTTTGAGCCAGGACAGCAAGAACAAGCGAGATTTGCACCGTCGCGGACAGGCCTCACATGATGGAGGCGCTGCGTCCAATTGAAGGGTGCGAGAGGGTGATGGAGGTGACAGGAAGCAGCAGAGGGTTTGGTGCATGGGCAGCATGGCGTGTTGGCGCAGTGGATGATCGTCGATGGGGGAGAGGTTGGGATGACGGCGCGACGGATGGGTGCTGCAACCTCGTTCAACGGCGAAGAGCTCGCACCTCATAGGGACCTGCAGAGAGCTGCCCTGTCGTTCCTTCGCACGCACGGTACACGGGACCGGCGGCTGTCGCTCTCCGGCACTTTTCTGTGGCCGGCGCCCAGTGCCAGGCCTAGCTGCAGCCCCAGCGCCAGGTCTCAGCTCAGTAGTCGTGGGCGCGCAGCATCCGGAGAGCTTGACCTCGCCGGCGCGCCATGTGCGGCGAAGTTGGCCTGCGAGTAAGAAAGAAGAAAGGAGGGAGAAGGAGGAGAGAGAGAGAGAGTGTGTGTGTGCGCGCAACTCGTGGCCCGTAGCTCGTACCATCTTTTTTGTAGCTCTCATAGCTCTCGTAGTGCCAAGCGCTGCTCCTGCCCAGTGTAGCGACGCACATTGCGCCTGCCGTCGATGCCGGGTTTATGCTTTATGCCCTACGTCGTCCCTGTGCCTGTGTCTGCTTCTGTTTCCGTGTGGCATTCGCATTCGCAAGTGAGCAGCTCGCAGGCCCACGTCCCTTCTGAACGCTTCACCGCATGGCCTGAGACGTCTTCCGTTGCCCCGCGCCGCTGCCACACCCTGCCACCACAGCAGCTACAGCCTGCGGCCACTACAACCACCCCAGGCCACTTTTTCCGCGTCGATCTCCTACGCTGTGGCACGGCCAGGGCCGCCAGCAGCCTCTTGTTCGCTCGCTTGACCTGCAGACCACCACCACCACCACAACCACCACCACGCTGCGCCGCAGCCACACGGCCTCCACGCTCAGGTGCTCCTCGCCCGCCATTGCCCCTTCCACTGCCTCTTCCACTGCCTCACGCAAGGCCTGAACTTGCTCTCGCTCCTCGTGGCGCCCTCGTCCCGTCTGTTGACCCTAGCTGCGCTTCGTGACCCGAGAGGTCTAGTTTCAACGTCTTTTGCAGTCCACCAACCCACTTTTCGTTGCCTCTGCTGATTCCTGCACACCTGGCAATCTTCTGTACGGGTCTGAATCCTACACCTAGCCGCTCCTGGACCCTTGCTACCCTGGCAAGGGATTTTCTTCATATAATTCCTCAGACCTCACCTCCTCGCTGGGGTGAGCCTCGAGCTGTCGCGATTACATCATCTGCTGCAACTGACTCGCACATCCCTGGGGTTTGCACATAACGCCGCCTGCGCTTTGCACTCATCGGCCGACTGCCATTCCTTCTCCTTCACCCCGTCCGAGTGCAAGCCGCTGTCAACGCGCCCTCGTGAAATCTTCGGCCTCTGCTCCCGCTTCAAGCCGCCGCCGCTCTTTAGCTGTCTCCCACTCCTCTGCTGCCGGTCCCTGAGCGAATTATTAGATTCGACACACTTCGGACCACAGCGCTTGAGGAAAGACCCTAGTCGAATCTGTCAACTGCCAATCTGTCAAGCCACTACCCTTCGCCACAATGGATACCACTTTCATCACCATCCACGGTATGTCCCCGCCTGCCCGCCCGGCAAATGCACCATGCTTACTTACTTCGGTAGATCTCTCCGACGACGCTAACATTTTGTATTCCTCCGATTCCATCGTTGACATTCTCGGTCACACACCTGACGAGGTAGTCAATCGATCGGTATGGCAATTTTTTCATCCCGAGGAGCTGCCTCTTGCCAAGGCAAAGTACGGTCGAGGCGTAAGGCTTGACAAGGCTGCCGTTTTATCTTACTGTCGTCTCAAGAACCGTCAAGGTTACTGGGTTGGCTGCGAGTGCTGTTTCTCTATTGTGTATGATGTAATGGTCTGCTGTACCAGTATCTACCGACACGGCATGGAGAGCCAAAGTAAGTAGCCGAGTCTGGTCCGCCAAGTGTGTTGTAAACTGACTCGTCATGCAGAACGTGCTGTCGAGGCTCCCATTGTACGCAAGCTGTTCGCCTCGTCACCAAAGGACCCACGTTACCACATGTTGTCCCATTTGTCCAGCAAGTTCGATCTCGGACCGGAGCAGCAGACGCATGAACCTCGCGCGGCCCTCTTTCTGAACAGGTTTACCCGGACCTTGACTGTCATGTATGCCACAAGCGGCATTGAGCAGATCGTTGGCATTTCTGGTGAAGAGATGAAAGGACGGAGCTTCTACTACTGCATCGCCTTGAACTGCCTTACTGAAGCTGTCCGCTGTTTGGAGTCCGCCAAAGGTAACGACTCGATTGCATACATGCGTTTCATGTTTCGAGATCCACGACAAGAAGATCCTCCCGAACTAACATCTTCTGAGAGCGAAGACGACGAGATGACGGACGTCACAAGTGACGAAGACGACGATGAATCTGTTGAGGGAGGTGTACCACTTGGGGGGAAGCCCTCTTCGAGTGGCATGAACTCCCGACACCAGTCGAACGGCTCTCACTGGAACAGCGAAGAGCCACCAGTCAACTACCGTACAGAATCTGGAGATAGCACGGCCCCTGCCGACACACATCGTGGTATCTTTGGCGAAAACCCTGGGAGACACTCATCTGCGTCGTCGCTGGGAGGCTCACCTGGAGCGGAACGCCATGTTGAAGACATCGAACTCGAAGCCGTTATCTCATGTACTACAGACGGGCTCGTTGTATGTCTTCGTCGTGCTCGACCAATGCTACCCGGTGCTATGCCTATGCTCCAGACTGCCAACACACAATACAGTGGTATATACGCTGCTCCCTGGGCGACACAGCCCGTGTTCCACCCGGCTCCGCCGCAGATGCCACCGTACCCTCTGGGCGCTCAGCACCCAGCCATGTTGCACTCCGGACCATCGATGCAATTCCAGAACTCGTTCATGCAAAGCATTCGCGATGTCGCTGTCTTTGCGTGGGCCCTTACTGGTATCAACGGCAGCCTGGCGGAGTATGCTCGTGGTACTCCAAAGGGAGAGAGTCAGCCGCCTGAAGGATTCCCAATCTGGAATCCCCTCCCTGATCCGTCTATGCTAGGACACAAGAAGTCTGATACGCCCTCCGGCTATGGCTCAGGCACGAATAGCGCCTCGAGTAACGACCCTTTCGGATTCGGTGACCCTGGGTTGAATTGAACGTCGACAAGGACGATGGAGCATCGTTATTGTGTGCCGAAGAAAGGCCGCTAAGCTGGATCGCCTCCATTATCGGAACAATCATCCAAAAGCTGCGTTAGGCGTTGGAGAGTCCGAAGTCTTCATCTAGGCACATGTATGAAGAGATGGTGATATATGAAGCAACTGTCGACTTTGAGTTATGCGAGCGATAGCGTGGGCATTACGATACCAAGCGAAACTTGAGTTGCGTCCACTACCCTGGTAAGCTTGACCGGGATTCTTTTCTTTGATTCTCAAGCATTGCAATAGTAAAAAAAATAATTAAATCTCCACTCAAGGTCGATGCGGCCCTGTTCAGATTCGGTCTCACTGTTTCATTCTCATACCGTAGTCAAGGGCGACGTAATTACTGCGAAGCGAGAAAAGCATCTACGAAGACATCCTGGTTGAGTATTGGGGTCGAACCATTTGCAGATACTCCAATTATCTAAAGAACTGAACAAGGCGGATGACGAGCGCCGAGTGATATATTTGGTAATTGATTTCCAAGGGATTGCCCTTGTCGTCCTTATTATCGTATACCGTAGCCACTTACGAACTTCTTGTTAAGCACTGCCTCAACTTTCCTTTGTCACGAGGGACGAAAGGCTTCCCATCCAATTGCCACCCCCTCGTCGCAAACAAACAGCATTCCGGTATGTACGCCAATACTGCACCATCCAAGCCCATCATCGCCGTTCTGCGGTTTGCCTTTGATCGTTTACGTTTTCGAATGGTTTCCTGCTCCAAAATCTTTTCCTTCCTGACATTGTCCCAATCTCGCGGCCTTGCTCACGCTGTAGATCGAGTATCTAAAGGCTGGAAGCTCACGTCTCCTCTGGGCAACCAGTTGAGATAAATGCAGAAGCTACAATGACACTCTCATCAACTGTACAGAGAGCATCTTTGTCTATCCTGCTTCTGACTCTTGCTCAATGTACTCGAGCCCTGGCGCAAGATGCGACCTCCGACAAACCGTCCACCAATATAGCAACAGGAACGTCCTCGCCAACGGCCCTCCAGTCAAGCACCAGCACCAGCTCCTCCTCAACTCAAACACACACCATTCAAGTTGGACTTGCAGACCACAAGATGCGTCCCGAAACCACAGAAGCTGCTGTAGGCGATATTGTCGAGTTTGACTTTTACCCGCTCAACCATAGCGTTGTACGCGCCGAATATGGATTGCCCTGCATTCCGTATGATATGACCGGTTCGGACAAAACTGGCTTCTTTTCTGGTTTCCGTCCTGTGGATAAGGTACTGGATAGCCCACCAAAATACAGTGTTCGTATCAATGATACAGAGCCAATATTCTACTACTGCTCGGCGCCGGGGAGCTGCATAACATACGGAATGGTGGGCGGAATCAATTTGAATAGCAGTATGAGTATCGACAAGCAGAGGACTTTGGCTATGGACTCGGCGTATATGGTAAGCCTTACTTCCTCTATCTACCGGACAACCTCTCACTCGAGATAGCTACAACCCGGCGAACCCTTCCCAGCCGAGTCACCGCTCCCAAGCGGCAACCCAGCGTCTTCCCTCTTGCCCTCTACTTCATCAACTTCCACCTCCGCTCCCGCAGCTGGTCACATTCCTCCTGGTGGTCTCTCTACTGGCGCAATCATCGGCATCGTTATCGCCGCCGTATGCGCCGTCCTCTTTGGCGCTCTGCTTTTCTTCTGCTGGGGCCGCACAAAATCCCTCCGCGAAGCGATAGAAAGACGAGACGGCACTGTGCGCCGCATATCAGCATCGCCGAACCAAATGGTCGAATACAAGACACAAGACCAGCACGTGCAGCCACATCACGCACATAGCGCGAGCCAGGCAGGGTACCAATTCCCACACCATCCTAGTGTGCACAATGGGAGTCATCCCGGGAGCCCGGAGCTAGGTGCATATACGCGCCAGCACCAGCACCAGAACAGCGTAAGCACTGGGTACTTCCCAGCCAATTTTCCAACAAAGTACACGAGTCCTGCGTCTACACATCCAGCATATCATTCCATGTCGCCTGGCACACCGCCACCGCCGGCATCACACAATAGTCATCTCGTAGGCCAAATGTACGGGCAGTAAGTCGATTTCTCGCCTCTCACCTACACAAACACCCTTCTAATAACTCAAAGCCACACACCTCCAGCAGTTCCTACCTACTACGAAACCTTCCCCAATCTCAGTCTCAGCCAAGACTTACGACAAGCCCCAGTCCCAGTCTCAGTCCCCGCTCAGGAACAGCGGCCTGTGGAAATGGAAGCCATCACCGCTGCAGACCCGGATGTTGCTGGCGAGAGGGGCGAGACGGTGAGAGCGAGTAAGTTCTGACTAGAGGGAAGGGTGGGCAGTGTGGAGTGTGATGTTTTTTTGAGGTATTCGTGGTGATATTCTAAAGGCAGGGGGGGTTCCGGGTGATTGAGTGTGGTGGAGGGGTTGTTGGGGTTATGTGGGAGAGAAGAGGGAGTGGGAAGGGGTGTGCGGGTTCTGTTCATAACATTCACGATTTACGAATACAGGAGTTGGGAATGGGTATTTATGCGTCTCTGGAGATCGAATACAGCGCTTGGTAGTCATTCTCAAACTCACCTTTCCTCTATCTCAACCAGTACTCACTACGCACGCCCCACGTATACCAGTCGATTCCTAGCTATTCTTTGGGCGCTAACAGGAGAACAGTACACGCTCTGGGTCATCCGTACCAGTACCAGTACCAGAGCGCCAATGTCTCGCAACAAATCGGCACTCTTCCTGGCATCAAGTGGTTGGTTTGCGCTGTTGGTAGCTGTAGCTGTAGCGCAGCCACAAAAAGAAAGAAGGAAAGGGTAAGAGCTAACGTAGCGACTCCTTGCACCGAACTACTCGCCGTAGTTTGGCTGGTACACTGGACGTGTACAGGGCCAGTGGTTCAGAGTATAGCTGCAGCAGCTTCATGCAGATCGGTCCCCATACAGCTACCAAGAACGCGAGCCAATCGTTTGTTCAAGTGGAAGGAAGGAAGAGTACTGACTTGCTGATGGATGCTGGTACGTCCTAACGTGACTATCCCTTGTAGCTGCTATGGCGTTGTGTGATGTGGTTACGGTTCCCCCGCGTACCATGGAGTGGAAGGGTGGAGACTTTGCGTTCTGTTTGCGGGGGTGGAGGCTAGATTCTAGGTAGTGTATTCAGAAAGTATCCAGGCTTTTTCACGTCTTTGTCTCTGAGAGCTGGTTTGCGTGGCTGGTCTGCGTGGCTGACTTGCGGTGTCTGAGTGATCAGCTGTGCTGTGGGTTAGGTGGCGCGCGACTGGGTGACGGATGTCGCGGCTACTGTTTGCTGCTTGGTGAGATGCATCGTATCGCTGTGTTGGTGTCGCGGAGCAGCGGGCGATGTGCGTAGAGGCTGTCTCGCATCCCGGATATCTCACTGTAGAGACAACGCGTGAGTGTGTAGCGAATGTCACCATGTAGATATTGGAGCTGTGACGTGTCTTAGGTGTTTACATCTGCCTAAAGCTGTGGTTCCAGAAACATGACGATGGTGTTGTTGATAAGCTGAGCAGTTAGAACACTTCAGTTATCGATACGGCATGTGTGTGCTCATCTCGCACCATGAGAACTATACGAATGTGATGGGTGAGTGATATGTTTAGACATTTGCATATGGACTGTTTTGGCGCACTATCTCGCCAAGCCACCTCGTATCTACTCATCGAGTTCAAAATGTGCTGTATCACTGATTACACAAAACCTCCTGCTCGAGGACGCATGAGTAAAGATACTCGTCCATCCAATGCTTGGTGTGGTAGTCAAGATCTGTGAAGAGTGAACCTATTGATCTGAGGTCGAAGGTTGAGCAATCATGCTGTGCATGCGGGACAAACGATGAGCTGTATGTGTGCTCGCTACAAGCCTGTCTTTCAAGGAAGGTTGAAGGCGGAAGGGTATGGTGCATTACTTCGGTGTCTGAATGGTCGCTCGTGTATGAGGCTATCAATGTCTCAACGTCGAGACTGTGGACTGCAGAGAAACGACGCTGAGAGTTAGTGTGATCTTCCCAGACATAGGGATCCAGCCAGATATCGTTCTCTGGTGTCACCGTGGAGCTATCAAAATTGGTACGTCGAAGACTGAGGTCCGGAATGGCAGGTTGACGGTCGATACTAGAGACATCGCTTCGACACAAAGGACACGAGCTGTTAGTATCGACCCAACGAAGGATGCATGTCTCTCCAAAGACATGTCCACACGCGAGCTGAACCGGCACCTCGAACCCGTGAGTCAAGGGTGTGGGGCTGAAGGGCTGATAGCAGATGCAACAAGACCCTTCCTTCCAGTCTAGAGTCTCCTCACTCACCGGTCTGAGCGCGTTGCCATGCGCATACGAGGTTCTACCGCTTGTTTGCTGCATACTGAGGGTTAGCTGTAAGCTGAAGAAGAGTACCCGTCCTGGCTGGAGCGCAAAAAGAGTGTGGGTCTTCGGCTCAGAAACACGGGGTAGGCGAAGGCGATGAGAAATAGCGGCTACGGTAAAAGAGCATTGTGCATGAACATGGAGTTTACCGGACGAGTCAACTGTGAAAGAAGACGCTACAAGGCCATTGTTTCCAACGCCAGAACAACGTGCTATGTCCGGTTTCCAGGATAGGTGTTAAACATAGACACCCAAGACGTAGAGGGCTGATGCCACAAAGTCACAAGCAACATTGCTTGCGTTGCCTTTCGCCTGACTATTCCTCATTGGAGTCATCTCGCATGATAGTAGAGGCTCGTAGTGGCCGTGTGGCTTTTGAAGACTTCAGCCGCGTAGTGGGAATGCAACTTGCGGGAATGGAAGAGGCTAGACAACCATAGAAACAAGGTGTAGACACCCGCCTCGGTGGAAGCCCTCAGCTAAAGCCAGACGTGTCAGGGCCAGTGGGGCCCGCCCCGCAAGTCTGACATTCAGCAGCCAGCCACCGCATGGAAAAGCTTGGGTTAGTTTGTTTGTTTCCATGTCATTTGTTTGCTTTGGCTGAAACCTTGTTTGTGTTATCCGTTGTTGGCATCAAGTTATGCACGTCCATGCAAATTAGGGGTCTCTTTTCCGGTACAGTGGTCAAGACTGATGCGAGGAATCTTGACGTGAGTTTGAGGACACTGGCATCTGGGGTACAGATCGCTTATCTTGGCTTGCATTGTTAAAGCAAATCTAGATTGCTGGAGTCTAGTGGCCAAGGTACCTCAGTGTCTTGGGAGGGCCGATAAGGCTACAGTGAGCGATGGGCCTAGCATGTCCTTGTAACGAGCCCCCTGATCCAGACTCATGGTTGTCATGTTCAGCTTTAGTCTGCAGAGAAGAGGAAGAAGCGAGCCAGCACACGTGGTGAAGATGTGTTTTCCGGTAGAGGCTCATCTAGCAGCCTTACACGGTACCGAAGTCTCGTCACCGCTAGTATGCGCCAGCATGGGGATGAGGGCGGCTTGTTCCAATAGTCCGGTCACAGGGCCTAGGGTTTGCGGTAACGCCGACAGTCTTCAAGCATCGTTAGAGTGTATGCTCCATAAGGCTAGGAATTAGCTTTCGGTGCCGTGGTACCAGGTTGTTATGATGCGGTAGCCGTACAGTAGAGTGACCCGATGGTGTCGCTATGCTACTATTATCGGTGACATTGAGGAAGATCTGTGAGAACCATCCTGTGCGATATGAGGAGGCATTACTCGAGTGATTGACGCAGGGGTGTTGTTGACTTCGTAAGAGGAAATGAAGGATGCGTAGCCGAAGGTGGCGCCGCTCAAAGTGGGCAAAGCGCGCTCACGTGTGTAGGCGCTAGGTCTATCCGGGTGTGCTAAGAGCCACCGTTTCTACACCAACACCGCAAACTTCGATCGGACCTGAGTCCACTTGGTAAAAACAGATCAGCAGAGGCTTCGGCAGGGGAGCCGCACCAAGGTTTAAGCTTTAGCCTCAGTCGCTCTCCCGTCGCTATTTTTGCGTGGTCGTCCACTGAGACCTCATGCCGTAAGCCCCATTGTCTCTACGAGGTTACAACCAGCTACTACTGTTGTGGCTTGATAGTACCTGACTTTTTACCCCTTGCTCCACATGCTGTCAGCTATTATCAACGACAAAATGCAAGCCTCACGCGCTGGCGTGGCTGACCGGCGTTCTATCTCCAATTTCCAAGACGCCTCTGCACTTGTTGCGGTCAAGTTTAGCAGCTGCCAAATTGTCGATAGTTTGAGCTATTGAGTCGGAGTACGCGATGTTTTCCTGCACCTGGGGAGCCTCATCTCCAAGGCGCCCTGTGGATACAAGAGTATAAGTATACTGTCTACATCCGTCTTAATACGATCATCATCACATTCACTCCACTGAACTCACAGAGTCTTTTGATCAACAGCCATCTTCTCTTTTCCAGTCTTCGATCGATCTATCTCACCAACCATCAAAATGCGTTACGCCATCGCTGCCTCCGCTATTTGCGGTCTTGTTGCCGCCGCTCCCCAGATGATCAACATCGATGCTGCCCTGGCTGTTCCCACCCCTACCATCCTTGGCCCCAAGGTCGAGGAGACCAAGGCCGCTCCTATCTCCTACAACCCCACCGCAGCTGCTTCTGTTGTTGCTGCCATCGTCAAGGATGAGGGCGTTGAGACCAAGCTCCGCAGGCGCCAGTCCACTTGCGGACCTCTCCAGCCTGGTGGTGCTGCAACCAACCCTGGTGACGGCAGTGTCGCTGCTTACCTCGACCCCAACGGCACCCTCAGGAAGAACGCTCAACAGGCTGGTACACCTAATGGCTACAAGCAGTCCTTCGTAGACAAGATCGGCAGCTCCCAGCAGATCGGTTACCTTACCTACAAGAACATCGACTCTGGCAGGTACGATGTCCAGGCCTGTGCCGACTTCTGCGACTCCGAGAAGTTCTGTCTCGGTTTCAACATCTACTACGAGCGTGACCCCAAGTTCGAGCCCAAGGACGGCTGTGCCAACCCCGCCCCTATCACCAACGTCAAGTGCTCCATCTACGGTTACCCCGTTGCCGAGAAGGCTGCTACCAACGAGGGCCAGTGGCGCGGTCCCCAGGATGCCTCCGGCGAGGCTTTCCACGTAGTCATCGCTGGTTCCAACGGTTACTCCAAGCTCAACGTTCCTGGAACTGGCTGCAAGGCTGCTCCCGTTGTCCCTGACTTCAAGGCCCCCACCAACCTCCCCGCTGCTATCAACGCTCCTCTTGACAACGGCAAGGACACCTACAACGGTATGAGGCTGTTCAACAACAACCCTTACGACCCCTCCCTCTGCGCCGCTGCTTGCGAGGCTCAGACCCAGTTCGACCGCGAGCGCCTCGCTGATGCCAACGGTAACTACAAGCCCTGCAACTTCTACACCTCCTACATCCTTACCCAGAACGATGTTCCTCTCGGTACCTACTGCGCTCTTTACACCCGCAGCTGGGACTCATCCTACGCTGTCAACACCGGCTACTACTACGGCGACGACAAGTACTCTGTTATCTGCGCTGCTTCTTACGAGGCCATCACTCTCGACAGCGGTAACACTGGCACCACCACACAGTCGGCGTAAGAGATTGCACATCTCTGGTGAATACTCGACGAGCCCACGTCGGACAAGATGCATGCGAAAAGTCATGGGTGCTTTTCTTTCCTTTCAGTACAGACACTTTAGCGACTTAATTATTCCCACATAGATGACTATCATCATTAATTTAGGACTACTCGAATCCAAATCTTATAACTAAATAACTTCAAGTGCACTGCCTCCATGTACATGTTCAAGATCCTGTGAAGAAAAGAGTCAACGAATTAACTCAACTCCAGAATCTTGCCCAGCACATCAGACATGAGATCGAAGACGGAGTTGCCCCCCAGCTGTCCCGACAATCGGGAAACCAAGTCCGCAAATCGAGAATCGGCAGTGTAATTACAATCTCGTATGCATCAAAACAAGTCCAGCGGGTCTATCACTAGTGCAATAGCGGCTCGATTCGATAGTCCAACGTGGCATATTAAAGTTAAGCGAGGAAACTGGTTGACGCATACTTCAACGCTCATTTCGCATCATCACAAATACGTCAAACCAAATATGCACGGCGGGAGCTAGGAGTGCAAGATCAAGATTGTGTTCTTCCTTCCGCGTGAGCGCATCATCGTGTGTTTTGGTATTTGCAAGCTTGCAGCTTCAAACAGTATCCACTCATTGATGGTCCTACATCCAATTTAGACATTACTCTTAAACACAATCTCCCCGTACATCCTACATTATCACATGATCCATGTTACTGTTCACTCTTTACGTCTAGAGGCCAAGTTATGGCTGACTAGCGTGCAGCGATCTGAGCGACGTAGTTGAAGAGCAGATCGAGGCCTTCCATCGTGACCGCTGATGTCTCGAAATATGCTCGGGCGTTTATCCTGGCTGTGAGCTTGTAGGCCTTTTCGAAACGATCAACAGCTTTTCATGTAGAACAAATTCAAAGATGACGTACGTTGTGTGTCCAAACTGTTTGCGATCCTCCGCGATTGATATCCTTCTTGCAGCCTACAAGGATCTTGGGGATATCATTCAGATACAAATCGGCTTCGTTGCTCCACTAGCTTCTGGTGAGTAATTGTGTATCGAAACTGGGATGGTTGTATCATGCACCTTGTGCTCTATGTTTTCAAACGAATCTGCAGAACTGATATCGAAGCATAGTAAGACTGCATGAACGACGCCATAGGAAGCGCGAGGTATGTGGTCGTGAACAGAGTCCAGCCCCGGACGATCCTGGATAACTACTTCAATACCAGAGATGTCCTTGGTGAAGATCGTGGTAGATGGTGAAGTCTGATTCAAAGAAATTAGTGAGCGATAATTTTCGACAGGACCAAATGGCGTAGCGTTGAGTGAATTCAATGGATCAACTTTCAAGTGCTATCAAACCTTGAGAAAACCACATACCTTTGGTATAGCCCCATTACACCAAGCGCTTCTGGATATTAGTTGCAATACCTATCCATGAAGGATTACGATGCACCTACCTAGTCAACCAGGTTTTACCACACTGAGCATCCCCCAAAAGTAACACCTGGCGTTGATAGGATTTCAGAACGAGTGGTTCAAGCTGCGGCATTGCAGGTGAGAGCGCGGGGCTCATTTCATCTGCAGCTTCGAACTTGGCTGCGGACAAGTCTCTTCTCGAGAAGGCCCGGTGTAAGTCCGATAATGCTTTCGGGCTTTGTGTCGACGATTGTGGTGATATAGGCGCTCCAAAGCTACTTGAGGAGGTCGTTCGAGGGTGAAAAGGTGCAGGAAGCTCAGCTACGATCGAATAGGGATCGGACGCAGGGAGTTCATGTGGAGTGTTTGTGACCTGGGGCATTGATCCGTTTAAGCAATTATCCACGTGTGACCATGCCTCATCGTTAGTGAGATCACGTAGACTCTTGTTGCACATTGGACAGTCAGGAGTTGACATTGACGCTGGTGAAAGATTAGCAGCTTCGGAAAGGGGAGTCCCCCCCGTCGAAGACTTCCGCCTAGACGTTGACAGGCGTCCAAACCGAAGTGACTTCTTCTTCACCAGATCCGGATCATCACTCTTACTTCTACGATCCTGTAAAGAGAATGTCTTGACTAAAGACGTCGGGAGAAGCGAAAAGCTTCGGGGCGATGGTGATAAAACTGGATCAGTGTTTGAATGGTCTGGTCGTGCCAACGAACTTTCGATGCTGTCGAAAGTCACGCTTGGCTGAGCAGACGGTCGTTTGATATGGTCTTTGGATCTCTCGAAGTTCCCACCTGGTGCAACTTCACCCGCGAACGGCTCTGAAGGCTGCTTAGGTGACCGATCATGTCGATGATAATATGACTCTGGCAATCGTGTTGAGGTTGAAGCTGCGCGTCGATGTGATACGAGATACGAATCTGTGGCTGCTCCATGAGAAGTTCGGAGATTCTCTGCGCTAGATTTGACGATAATCGAGTGATGGTTGGCAGTTGTATTCTTTTGTCCTGGAACACGAGAATCTGATGCAGCACGTCGGATAGATGCAGGTTGCGTAAGATCATTAGGCAAAACTCTAGCCAACGTACTCTCGTTTTGAGTGGGCGACACCATAATCTCGGGCACGCTTTGTAGAAAATCAACAGGGCTGCTCAGATTTGAGGGGGTTTCGTTCGGCGTATAGGCTGGCGGATCCAAACGAGCTTCGCCGGGCGTTATGTAGGCTTCTTTGTCTGAACTGGGATCCTGCGCCTCTCTCTCCGGAATCTTCTTTTGAGGTTCCACCAGTGTGACAATGGCAGGACTTGTGCGCTGAGCTTGTGTTATAAGGGACAGAAGGACTTTATAAGCCTTCGGTGCAGCAGCATGCCTAGCCGCTGCCTTAGTATCGAGGCCGGTAACTTTGGCTAGCTCCTTGTTCCGATCTCCATCTATCAAGACAATGCAGTTATAACCCTCTCGACCGCGTCCACACATGAAGACCGGCTTCTTTCCAAGCTCTTGCTGACAAAGGTCGATAAGCTGCTTTGTGTAAGATGCATCCGCATTGTCATTGCGTTCGTTTAGCGCTTTGCTTGGATATATTGGTGCATTTCGTGTTTTAGCTTCCTCGGAAGTCATAGATGGGTTGGCGACCGTTATAGACGTCTGGTTGACGCGATGGTTTTGTGCTCTGTTTGAGGGAGCAATCTGCAGAGATGTATCAGGGCTCGAAGAACGCAATATGGGCTGAACACCAGTCGATGTTGTTGATGTGGGTATGAGTGTGAGACTACTAGGGCGAGGGTTTTTATCTTGGCTAGCCGATACCAGCTTGTTCGGGTCTGTTGTGATTGTTTCTTGCTCGACGCCCTCTGATACGCTTTTTCTTTCGCCCAATGTGGAGGGGATCCCAACTGTCAAACCATCCTCTACTGAATGAGTAAAGTCTGGATATTGGTCAGAGGTCGTCGAGCTGCGGGAAGATGAAGCTCGAGGCACGTTTTCGTGTGGCCGTTGTCCGTGATTGGTTTGTGAATTTGACTGTAAAGTGCATTCCATCTTGCTCGGCTCTGGGGTCGACATAGATTGTTGTGTCTTTATATGTGCTTGGTGACTGCCTAGTAAGGCGGTATATGCCTCTTCATCTTCAAGATTCTCTTGTTCCTTGCATATTTTTATGAGAAGAACAAGACTCTTTTCATAGCCATCATAACCTGGCTCGCGCAATTTCTTGAAGCCTCGTAGCGCATGTCGGCCATGTAGATGCGCTTCGGCGTAATCCTTTGTATGCATCAATACCTCAGATAGCCTGAACGTGTCCCACAGAAAGTACTGGCTTCTCTTTCCTGTCTGGTGTTCTGTGATTGCTAGCTTTTCTTTCATCGTTATCTTCGCTTGGTTCCACGAGCCCTGTAAGCAGTAGGTGTCGGTAAGTAGTTCGAGCAGTTCTGCTTTCGAAACTCCAGTAATTGATGTGCTTTGGGACGAAGAGAGCGACGTATAGCTTGATGTCGTAGGAAACCTGGACAAGCAGTTTCGGAGGTGTCGTTCCGCTCCATGCAGATCACCTTGTTCCTTACGTTTTTTGCCGTTACTAAACAATGCCCTGACCAGTTCGTTTTCGATATCCGAATCGCTATCTGACTGGTACTCGGTAAATGCATCGCCTGTACTGGTCTCGGAGGGATCCAACGTTGGAGCCTCGACGTCTTCAAACTCATACACCGTATTCGAGGATATCCAGCGCTGCATGGTTGGGTTCGAATTCTTCTTGAATACATCACCAAAGTCTGAGCCATACTTGACAGAAGCTTTCTCGCTGCCCTCAGGGCCTAGTGTGGTCGAAGCCGTTGACACAACATCAGCCGCTGATTGAACGCACTCCTTCAAATTAGTCATAGAGAGGAGTTCCGATTCGGCATGGAAGCCTTGGTTTTCCACTGTGTTTTCCAGCTTTAGTATCTTTGCATTAAGACTTGTACCAAGGCTGCGAATCTCTTCGTAAAGTTTGTTGAGGTTTGGTAGTATCCGATCAGGTATCTTGTCCGTGGCCTTTCGCAACGTCACTTGGTTCCATCTAAGGCAAAGTCAGAAGAGCATCCAATCAAGGATCGTGCGACTCCGAAGTTTCGAGCTGCAGGAGCGCAGACAATTCCACAGTCATGAGACTTACACAACGACTGTACTCAGTGACAGCTGCAAAGCTGCACGATAGGATTGAATCTGCTCTCGAAAACCTGCAATCTGCGTAATGGCGCTCTTCAGGCGAAGCTGCTTCCGCGGTGCGTCCAAAAATGATGTGCTCTTGCTGACGCTTGTCAAAAGCGACCGCAATTGATCCAGCGTACTCTCGCCATCACTTAAAGACCTTGCTAGATTCTTCCAATGACTTCCGACGTGGCCCGTCGTCTGCACATCCGCCCGAAGGTCTTCCTGGGCGAAAGTCTCTTTCATCGACTGCAATACTTGCTGAAATCCGTCGACATCGTTCAGTATGCCGTTCAGAGTCGTGTCAACAACGCTGACTTCATCGCGAAATTGCCTCACCAGAACCGTTACTTGGGCGGAGACCTGGATCAGCGTGACAATGCTGACAGTAATCGAGAAGGGATCCATCGTTGCGCATTGCGCTGGGGGAGCATCAAGCTTGCGAGGTATGTTCTGGGGTTGGGAAGATGTTGAGAACAGGAGTTCACTTCTGCAGTTATTGGGGCTGTGAGCGACCGGGTTCACACAGCCTCATGCAGGCGCACGCTGCAAGCCGCCTTTTTGGCCCCCAGCCTCATTCGTCCTACTCGAAATAGACATTCTCTTGAGCAACACCTAGCTGCAGGTACCGAGATGCGCGACGACAACCAGAGCTCTGAAGGCCAGTATTGTCAAACTCATGATGCCGTGAGAGATACGTGATGGATGTGCTTGGGGAAGGCACCGCCGACGAGGCAAGCCTGAACTAATCTTACGCGTGACGCCATCGCACCACCGCGCTTCCACACTCCTCACATCCCTACCTATATTCATTCGCCTATCTATACATCAACCAGTATCACGCAATTGATCATGGCAAACACTTCTGTACAGACTGTGATATCATGTGTAGCTTCAAAAACGGACATGTGATTCGTGACAAGCGCAATGATACCAACAAGTTAGAACGCGAAAACCCAAGCCCTAATATCTGCAGACCTACACTCCAAGAGAAAGACCGAAAGAAGTTCTCGCTCTGAGGCTACATATGAAGATCACACCCAAAGAGCAAAGATGACACAAAGCACAAGACCAGTAAACGACGACTAAGCACATCAGAAAGCGCAAGCATCTAGCGTCAATCAGCATAGAGAGTCTGTAGTAAACCAGGGTCCTTAATCCCTTAGACTCAAACGATTAGAACCATACAATCTCTCACCCAACCAAGGAGTCTCCGCGAAGCTAATACATGACGATGATATCTCTCAAGAACGCCCAGTCGACCGCACATCACAGACACCAGACATCGACTCTTCGCCTATCAACCACATCCAGACCATATCTTAACGTGTGATAATGTAGACGTTGTCGTTAATCACTCCCTCATTAGATCCCAACACGCTTGGCAGCGCTCCACAGCACAAGCGGACATGAACGAATTCTCGACTACCCACAGCTCTGTGCAGTTAAACCTCTACTTGAAGAAAAACAAGCGGATTACGCGTCGAGATCCTCACGGTACAGATGGGTAGACTTTGACATATTTTTTGTATAGAGGAAATCACAATTCTACCTACCCACCCTTCTAAGCAACAGCAACAGCGTCAGCACACCACCGCACCGCACCGCACCGCACCCCACTGTTTCAGCGCCTCAGGCCATCACGGCGGTTGAAATGCCATTCATCCGGTACATCCGGATGATGAGGCAGCGAAACTAGGGGGTTCTCGGAAGAATCGAGTATGCAAAGTCTGGATAGGTGCGGGAGCGAGCGAGCGAACCTCGTGTTGCGAGACGGGGTGAGACGTGTTGAAGTGGTAGTTCTTTTCTAGAGAATGGCAGAGTGAGAGAGGGAGATTGGAGAGAGATGAACGGGTGCGTATTTGGGGGTGTTGGTCGAAGTGAGAGAGTTGAATTCTAAGAATAGCGAGCTGTATGTATAGCGACAACTCAACTTCGAAGACACCACTTGTCGATAACCTATAGACCTACCATTTCCCACATGGCGCTTCCGAATTCTCGATACTGCGTCACTGACGATTCCCTCCGGCTATGGCTCAGCGAGCGGCCCGTTTCACCCACTTCGAAACCGGTCGTGCGACAGGAACCCGAAACAGGCACTGCATGAACCATACGGCCTGCCCAATATTGCCCGCAGTCCTCAAACTGACGCATCTGCGCCACGATGCTCCTCGTTGAGGATATAACAAGTTGCGTGTTGCCTGTGGTGTGTGCGGTTACGGCGACTGAAGTCTGCACAAACTTTTTTCTCGGCCACTCCACTCCCCACACGGACCCGACGCGTATACCGTTCTCTCTTGAACCTTCCGATCGTTACTTAGTGATATCCAGCCGAAAAAAATGAGAATTGCAATCTCGATTGCTGTGCTGGTGGGCTCGACGGCTGTTGTGGTTGCGAATCCCATTGCAAGCCCAGGGCCACCGAAGCCGAAGGACCCCAAGGATGATGTCGGCATGAATGTTGCAAAAGTAGGACCGTGTCCGGTACGTTCAAAATATGCATTTGAAGGGTGTGTGCCTGTAGCTGACAATCCCACTAGACTGACTGTTGGAATGAGGCCGCTGTAAAGGCTGGTTGCGATCCTAACACAAGCGATGACTGCCTGTGTGGCCCGTTCTTCGACGCCGTGACTTACTGCACCGCTCAAACATGTAATACAGGTGATAATCTTGGTAAGCTGCTCGCATGGTGCGTTGAAAGTGGGCGACAAACTAATGGACGATGTCTAGCTGCGTTGAACTTTCTCGCACCTGCATGTTAGTAGATTCACAACCTCCAGCATCGAAACCATGAAGTCGGAAACCCTACCACCGGTGAGAAACAGAAGAAGCATAGATACCCTGAACAAATTAATGAACATAAATACGTGAGCCAACGCGAGCATGATTGCGTGTCGTGTTGTCATTTTGGTACCCTATGAAACCTCTCCACTTGAGCGCAATGCTGGAGAAGTCGGCGGTCTTTACGTACACCGGCCGCGGTCGGTTATTACCAGAAGCTATAATTCAAAAGCCAGATACGAAGGTCAAGCTTGCCGGATGTTCTGATGGTTGCGGTAAAATCCCGGGGAGTATCAATTGCGCTAGCACAGCTGTGGCAGTGATCTGTAAACCTGGGGTCTCCGCAATCTTGTACATTATCTAGCAGCCGCAGATCGCTACAGGACATCAGACAAGCTTGTAGCGCTTGATTTTCGTGGCATGTAGTCGATCGTCAGCGACATGTTCGTCGGTCTGGGCGATTGTGATTCCCAGATTCACAGATCTACATTCGGACTGTCATGGATAGTTCAAAGTCACTTCACCTTCAACGATGTGTGCCTCCACATACCTGCTTTGTACTCTGGCGGCTACAAGCGCCCTCCACACGACCTTATGCAGAACATCACTGGAGATACGGGTCTTACGCGCTTGGGTCTCGCTTTGCGACGGCTGTTATTCCTTTGTACACGTCGGTGTGATGGGCCTTATCTTTGAAGATGCAAGTGACGCGAGGCAAGTGCAGCGATCAGCAGTCTGTTCGCAGAAGGAACCGTCTACGATTAATAATAGGTTTGTCGATCAGCCTTGCTCAAACTGTTGAAGGGGCTGGTGCACTCTTCATTGCGCGTACTGCATCCGCAGATCAAGGACAAACCGGGGGCGTGGGGTAATACTGGAGCAACGGGAACACAGCTTCTAGTCGCCAAGACATGACGATACGATTAACACAGGATGAGACTAATGATGGCTTGACGCAAGATCAAAAATGGTGCCGGACAGATGGTGTTGCTCGGCCGTACGGAGTGTGCAGCGTAGTGTTGACTCTAGGGCGCTACAGTACCTGACACAAGTGTCTGAAAGCCGTCGTCGATGGACAAATCTGCGCTTAGGCATGGCCAAATTGGGCGATTGTGACCGATAAAGTAAGTTGATCGAAAGTTCGTTGCAGTTTTGGCAGTAGTTTCGTACATTGCGGACCTCGTACGAAGGCGACACTGTAGTACATGTTTCATTACCCATTATTCACTGCTGCTTTGTCTGGCTTGGCGATTCTCGTCTTCAGCATCTCGACTCTCGTGGCGTGATGTGCAGGTTTGCGGGATGACATCAAGTTTGCGGTCGGTCAGGGACGTGATGAGGAAACTTGTTGGGTTGTGTTGAGCATCTGATGTCATGCCGCTGTCGCCGAAGATGGATGGCTGCTTCTTTCGCCTCACATCGGGCCTTTGAACACGTTTGACGAATTCTGATGCGGGGCCCCAGAGAGGCTTGCCCGGTGACACCGGCAGTGATTGAGGCTGAGATGGTGTCGAACGCATAAGCTACTCGATGTCGGATAAGCGGCAAGTGTCGGCACGATGCATCGCAAGGTGATCTGAGAGTACCGCGGTGATTACTGCGGAGTCGTGATGACGATGCGCTTTGGTTGTGTCAGGAGATGTGTTGGGCGAGGAGCTTGCAGAACTTTCTCTACAGCGGGGTCTCATTGAATCAACAAAATGCAGCCATCGGAAACTGGACAATGGCCGATCCGGTGAGGGCACAGATGTTGTATTTGGAAGTTAGGGGTGTGGCCCCGGCTGCGAGGTGAAACTGTACTCAGTGCTCGTTGCAACAGCTAGCTCGATGCGAGTGAGGCGTCTGGAGCATTCAGGAGGGGTCGCGATAGAGGCGCAGTGTTTTGGAACTGGTACCTGCAGCTGGAGCTGCAAGAGGCAGCGCCGTGGCGCCACCAAACGAAGAGGCGTCCCCACTGGCGCAGAGGGGACGGCAGCCCGAGAAACTCCGAACACGTGCAACGGGCAGACGATGTCGTTTGCGGGCGAGTGAATTTTTTTGCTGTTGGCCGTGTCAGCGTGTCAGCGGCTGCTGCCCCGAACAATCTCCAAACTTGCCCCAAGCTAGGCACAGAGTGGGGCGGGCTATCGACGGGCTAGCAGCGCTGTCAAGAATTTCCAGAAGAAATGATAATAATAGCGGACCCTCTCTCGCAAACAGTCTCAACGCACCGAGAATCCTACCTGCAGTGTTGACGTGCGCTCGAACGTGAAACCAGAGAAGAAGAAAAAAAAAATCAAACTTTTCGTGCTGACATGGCACCGTCGTCATATGTCTGGGTCGGCGCAACAGGGCCGGGACGTGTGGCTCTCTGGCAAATCTGGCGGCGCCCTGGAGATCACTCTGCCAGGTGCAGTGCACTGCAGGCCAAGGACAGGGGCAGCCCCACCAAGATATGAGCATTGGCGAGAGCGAACGGGGCTCCGCAAGGGCCGATATGGGGAGAGGCAGAGATAGGCAGATGGGTACGAGAGGAGCAGGCGGACATGGCCTGTTGGGGAGGGCTGCTGCGAGTGCAGACGGCAGGCTGCGTGCAGCGTCAAGAGTAACGTGACCAAATAGGTGCAATGCTGCGCTCGTTGACCGACTGGTGCTGGGTACGAGACGATACTACACAGTACACAGTACGAGTGCAACGCGGAGACATGCATCGACTGCGGGCCGAGGGGGGTAGGTGCATTGGCTGGGTAGGATGAGTTCCTGGCGAGCAGTCGTGATATGATGATGGTCTCCTGATATTGCCATTGCGGTGCATAGTACGGTGCATAGCATGGTGCATGGTGCATGGTGCTGGGTGCTGGGTGCCTGGAAGAATGCAATCGTTGATTGTCTTTGGCTGCTCGACACTCAGACTACCCCAGATCAGCCCCCACGGGCCGTCGAGTCCTTCACCAGGCGTGGCGGCAGTGCAACGCGTCCAGAGGCAGCTGGATACCATCAGCTAGGCGTCGATGTGGCCAGCACTGGTCATCTGACACAGCCAATACATGCCAGGTGTGAGGTCCAGTCGAAGCGCAGAGTGAGGAGATGACCAGTACCATGCCACGACCTAGCGAAGCGTGGTGGTCCACTTGCACAAGGCCTCTCTGCACCGTGGACAGGAGCGAGCAACGAGTCGTGCCGTGTCGGCAGTGGTTGTAGTCGAGTGAAGTCCCTCTCGTGAGCTATCCATATCAAGCCTATCAAGCTGGCGGTGCTTCCTAGTCAGAAGGCAAGCCCCCACCACGTCGCACAGAGGCAGAGGCAGTTGCTCTGGTCTCAGGCCCTGCCTGCTGGACAGAATGCACAAGACGAAGCCAGGCGCAAGGGCGACGAATACCACAAGCAGTGATGGTCATGTCCCAGAATAGCGTCGCTCCCCCCAGGCGTGTGTGACGGACGTCTCGATGAATGGCTTGCTCTTATCTCTCGAGTGCTATCTCTCGAGTGCAGCCAGTGCAGCGAGTGCAGCCAGTGCAGCCAGACATACAGACAGGCAGCAAGGCAGGCAGTGTGCAGCGGGGCTCCTCGTCTTCTCCAGGCACTGCCACGGCCTCCCCCATTCTTGTGGTTTGTGGTTTGTGGTGCTTGTCGCTGTCATCCGCCGTGGTCACATCACCACTGCACAGTTACACGCACAGCAACTGCCGTCGGCTCACGAACGCTGGACCGCTGCTCTGCTCTGCTCTGCTCTGCTCTGCTCTGCTCTGCTCTGCTCTGCTGCTGCACCGCTCTGCACTGCTCTGCTGCTGCGCTGGCTCCCAGAGAGGACGGGCCTCCGCTGTCTTACTGCTGCTTCACGTCCTGGCCGTCTCCACAGACAGCCTCATCAGAGCCAGCACTGCGACGCCGTGACCAATACCGTTGCGCTTGCCGACCTTGACCGCTGCACCAGCACCGAAGAATTTTACTGCAAATTTGCAACGTCTGTCAGGCTCGCCAGTCAGCAGCCATCGCAGGGCAGGTCCACCGCCAGTATCCAGTGTCCAGCATCGTGAGTGCGGAGACCGAGGCAGGGCACCAGGCATCTTCCGCTGCCACTGCCACGGCCACGGCCACACGATCCATTGGCAGTGTCGAGGTGCAGCGATCACTGGCCTCCCGCCTCGCTTCACCAGCACCGGCCCTGCACCTGCACCTGCGCGCAGAGGCAGCCAGACTGACTGACGCACGCCATCGCTCCGACACGCCATCGCCGACGCCAGCTCCAGCAGGTCCCTGCTCCAGCCTACTGCGCTCCGCACAGCGACTGGGGGCGCCGCTAGCTGATACGTCTTTGACTCGGCGCACAATTCAGGTAGCCAAGCCGAGTGGAGCAGTCCGCCCCGTGTCTTTCTTTCGATTCCGGCAGATCCTCGTCAGCACAGGCCCGGCACAGGCCCAGCACAGGCCTGCCTCAGCAGCCACCGACCCCCACACGCACAATCCCGCCAACCTTTTGTTCTTATACCCTCCGACGCCCCAGCCATACCCCCCTTCCCCAACTTTCACACGCCGCCTCTGGTGCTAACCACATGCAACCCTTCAACCTGTCCAGCGTACTAAACCCGGACACCTCCCCGCAACACCTGCCCACCACCCACCCTGCCACCTCGCAACCCTCTTCAATGGCTACTGCTACCGTGAGCCTCATGGCTCCCCTCCTGCAGCAGCAGCAACAGCAGCAGCAGGAAGAGCCCCGTCAGGACCTGCCCCGTCCCTACAAGTGCCCCCTCTGTGACAAGGCCTTCCACCGTCTTGAGCACCAGACCCGGCACATCCGCACCCACACGGGAGAGAAGCCCCATGCCTGCACTTTCCCTGGTTGCACAAAACGTTTCTCGCGCTCAGACGAGCTTACTAGGTATGCATGCACCTTGAAACGCACTCACTGTCCTTTTCAACTTCTTACTAACCACCACACCAGGCACTCGAGGATCCACAACAACCCCAACTCTAGGAGGGGCAAGGGCCAGCATGCCGCTGCTCACCAAGCTGCTGTCGCCGCTGTCCAGGCTGGCCTTGTCGAGCCTGGCTCGGGCCTGGCGCACATGATGGCTCCTCCTCCACCAAAGACCATCTCGCGCAGTGCGCCTGGCTCAGCAATTGGCTCGCCCAACGTCTCGCCTCCTCACTCTTTCTCTAACTACTCTCCCAACGTTGGCAACGACCTCGCTGCATACCGCCACGGAGGCCTCAGCAGCAACAGCAGCAGCCCCAACGGCATGTCAAGAAATATGGACCTGCTCGCTGATGCTGCCTCGAGGCTCGAGAACCGCCACGGCCACCACGCTCACTCCAGCCGCCACCACCTTACCAGCCACGGATACCACCCGTACAGCAACCACCGTCTGCCTGGTCTTTCTCAGTACGCCTACTCCTCACAGCCAATGTCGAGGTCGCATTCACACGAGGATGACGACCCGTATGCGCACAGGATGACGAAGAGGTCGCGGCCGGGCTCGCCCATGTCGACTGCGCCGCCTTCGCCGACTTTCTCCCATGACTCCGCTAGCCCCACCCCCGACCACACGCCCCTGGCCACTCCAGCGCACTCACCGCGCCTCCGACCCCACGGCTTCAACGACCTCCAGCTCCCGCATCTGCGACACTTGAGCCTGAACCAGAACTACGTGCCTGCGCTCGCCCCCATGGAGCCCCAAACAGACCGCGAGGCGCCGTACGTTCCTAGCCAATCATCTGGCCTCAGGATCGGCGACATCATCTCAAAACCCGAGGGTGCTCAGCGCAAGCTGCCAGTTCCTCAAGTCCCCAAGGTTGCCGTGCAGGATCTTCTCAACGGTCCCACAAATAGCGGCTTCTCTTCCGGCAACTCTTCTGCGACACCCTCGATAGCTGGCGAGGACCTTGCGAACCGCACATAAAACTTGTTCTCCTTTCTCACTGCATGGATCGGCGTCATGGTAGCATTGTATGACTTTTGTCATTTGGATTAGCGAGCGTTCTACGGTATCATAGACGGACTCATGAGGGGTAACTCCCGCGGAATATCACGACTTCATTTCTCGAACTCGGATCGCCCAATAACATAGACATTCAGATTTTCCTTTGTCGGATTCAATACCCCGCGAATCCTAGCGATTCCAGTCTTGTATTCTTCTCCCACTCAACTTTGCTTTTGGCATGCGGACCGGCGCATGGGGAACGCCTGCTTATTGGCAGGTTGCTAGCTAGACAGCAACCCAACGCCTAGCGCGTAATCGAAACTCATACATTCCACTCTTAGCTGCTTATTACGAGATGATTATGTGACGTGATTTGGGTTCCAGGTGATGCAACGAGAACCAGAAGCAGGGAACAAGTATGCAACAAAGATGCAATCCAGCATCCCCTCTCTACCCCAGTTGTTGGTGTATGTACCGTGGTAACACGGCGTCTTCCCCCCCTCCCCCCGTTCCCCGCACTTTTAGAAGAAAAAACAGTCACAACATCGACATCAGGAGAGCATCACACAGCACCGCAAAATCTCCGCGTGTGTTTACGCGCCGACTTCCCCACGGGTTGTCTCAGCGTGGACGAAGATGCGGTCAAGGTCATCCGCGACGCCAATAATGTTTCAGTCGGCCACTGTGCAACCACACCCACACTGTTTCTGTCCTGTCGACATTCCTTGGGCGATAAGCCCTCAGCCCCACAGGCGTCATCTCCGTATCCCACACACAGTCTTTTTGTACAAGTGTCTTGATATGCTAGCGTGGTTGGCGCAAGAACTTTCTGCCACAAGAGTACGTTGGGGGTTACCATTTCCGAACTTGGCAGGTGCCCATTCTGAGCACATTTTCCACGACTGCGAGGCCCCTGTTGTCGCCCTATCGACTGCCCTTATCATTTTCTTTTGTCTGTCGCTATTTTGGGTCATCCGGCGGATTTTGCTCTGACCCTCTTACTCCGACTCGGCATCCATCGGCTCCTTTGTTTCGTCTAGAGCTTTTCACGTCCAGATCAGGATCGAACGGGTGCTTTGACACGCTTCTCATCTGACGGGTGCCCAGAGATGCCCATAGCTGCACCCCAGACTGAAGCGCAGCGCTGGCGTTCCCCACATTCCTAACTTTGCGCGGCACAAGGAACCACGCTGCGCCAGAATCTGGATGGCAAATCGGCAGGTAAAGCGGGCAGTTTTCTCCGTCTTTGTCATCTTCAAGCTTGCCGGCCCGCCAGGTGCGAACAGCTATCTACCCTGCGTCATTCTGCAACAATTACCCAAACACCAGCAGCATCCGACAAACATCCCGCTATCTCTGCCTCGACTTGGAACATGCGCGGCTGGGAGGGTTGGACTTCACATGCAACTTGGCTAGCTCAATCGCGGCGGTACCTTCCTCGAAACTGTCATTCAGCAATAATAGGGCTCCGCAGATCCGCACAGAACGCCAATCTTGCAAGACAAAAGCACGCCATCCAATAGTTTGGGGTCGTGGGTCCTCCTCTTCCTTGCAGACGCTCAGAGACACCGCCCAGAGTCAGTGCAAGATAAGCAAAACTCCACCATTCAAACTACTCCTCAGCCGCCTCATAGCTAGAGATAACCTCTCCACAGCGAATCTCGCCAGGTATCAGTAGTGTCAGCCCCTTGCTGACTCGCCCGTCTAGCGAGCTTCTAGACGCATCCGCTTTCGTACAGCGCAAATCCTCCTCCGACTGTGGGGTCTCCACACTTGTCTGCGACTTTCCACGCTCGGAAATGCGAGCGGATAAGGCTGGCCAAAGCTCTCTGCTCCACTGCGGCGTTGCAGCACCCGTATCGAGCTACGAAAGATACTCCGGTGAAATTGCACCACTAAGAGGGGCGGGTGGTGGAGGTGGAGAGATATGGGCCTGGGGCTCTGCGCCTAGACTTCCCTAAACGGCAAAGGATCCGCATCGTGAATTTGTCCGTCACATGAGGCTCACGATATGTGGATAGGGCTTACGACGTCGGCATTTTACCGATCAATTTTTCACTGACCAGGGCCCTTCATCCATGGAATTGGAGTGCGAAAGACAAACATCGCTCCTGTGGAAGCCACGATGTAGTCTGCTCCTGTCGTGAGCCGTTAACCCGTCTCAAATGCTCATCGCTCCCTCCGCTCCTACTCCGCGTCGGCGGACCGTCTGAAAACGTCTAGCGAAGACAAGACGGCTTTGTTCGACCAAAGTCCACAAAGCATTTTGAGTTGCCAACCCCGCTTTTGCAGAATCTGGTACAACGGCCATCATCTAAATCCAACGTCGCGTACCAGGTTGCTGGTATCCTCACCTGACAACCAATATTCATGCTGCTCATCAGCAATCTATCTTGTAGATCTACTGGGGACAGCCGCAACCGGCGGTTCCCCTGCATGATGGCGAGAAGCTTGACTTTTGCATAACCGACCGCGGGTTCAGCATCAGAGTTTGATAGGTTTGTTCACAGTCATCATGATCACATCGTCCTCTCGCGCGGCACAATGCTCGTGAGTTTCTTGTAGGTCTACTGCAATGGGCGACGCTTCCGGTGCTAGGAAGTAGTGGCCGTTACCCGCGGAGTCTGTCCATGCATGAACAATGGGCTTGCCAAACCTCGACATGACGACTCCGTGAACACATGTTACCACATGCGAGACAGATGGAGGCTTCTTGAGAGTCAACAAAGCAGGGTCGTTATCTTGAATGAACTTTACGGCCGTCAAACTCAGCAGTGAACGTCGTGGACACTACACCACCATATGTAGATTCCCGCACGAAGCCGGTGACCTATCACCAGCTCGACTTTGTTCCAGCTAAGACGGCAGATGTGAAGCTCAGCGAATCTAATCTCCACGATACACGTTGCATTCTAGCTGCATGCACATCAGAAATCAGCATAGTCATCGTCAAATCATCACAGCTCGCTTCGATCAGTTTTATTGAGACGTACCTGCGTCACACCAACGACTCCTTCACATGCCAGCATGTGAATCCCTTCAACAAAAAATGCCCCCACGTCAGCTACGCCAATCCCAAATGCGTGACCCATCCTCCCTTGGCTACCCCAGACCATCCTGGCAGTCTACTTCCGCCGGTGCTAACTCCTTTAGCCAGTCTTCCGCGGTACAACGGACCGGCAGATATCCAGTCACAGTTTCCCTCCGCAGGGGGCCCGCATTGGCCGAGACCCTGATTCACGAAAACCCGCCGGAACCAACAAGTACCCCGGGGGTTCAGCTACCTCGCCCGAGGTACCTTGCTCGGAATTGCTGCGGAAGAATACTCAGCGAGCGGTACTGAGACTCGGCACAACTCATAGCTACAATGTCTCAGCTCGGTGCAAGTCAGACGGCGTGCTGACACCAAGCAGACACGATTCACATTATCCATCTGTGCACTTGCTTCTGAGACGTCGGGGTTTCCGCGTAAATGAAGTTCCGGTGGCGCAGGCGAGGCGGCAGAATTCAGGGTTCGTGATCCCGGTGGGCCTCACGACCTGAGGGACGAGTATCGATGCACGTGCGTGGTACGCGAGCCCCATAATTGAATTGCTTTTTGGGAATCTTTCTTAGAGTTGGAAAAGGAATGCGGAGAATCGGGCGGTAGGATCGGTGGTACATCCGATGGGAAGTTCTGAGAGGTACCTGGAAAAATGAGGTGTTAAAATCGGACATCGCAGCGACCACCGAAAAGTCACGACATCGTCGAATCAGAGCTCACAAGCTCCTATTGACCAACGACCGTCGTGAGATCACCAACGTAGCGTCTTCGTACTGCACCGCTCGACACGATCCCCACATTCGACTAACAGTCACAACAACACACCCCAACCAACCCATCCCCATCCACCTTCTCTCGTCATCATCATCATCAACAACAACAACAAATACATGCATCTCGATCTCTCCCCCCTCCATGACATCACCCCCATCCCACCTCTCCAAACAAACAGCCACACAACCAACCCAACCCAGTCATCACGCCAACTTCCGGCCCAACTTGTACCCAGCAGAAGCCCCCCGTCCACACAGACGCTCTAGATCGCACGATCCCCGGACCTTGTACCTTGCACTTTGCACCTCGCCATCTTCTGCCTTGATACGTAGGTACTTTACCTTGACTTATCTCAACTTATCTCCCCCCAGCAAAATATGGCGTATCGCATGCGCGCGCTAATACGACATACCATGCCATACCATGCCATGTCATGATGTGACGTGTTTTATTTCTAGGGTTCTTCTACTCACTTACAGTACAGTGTGGTATAGTATAGTATAGTGTAGTATACTATCTTTTTACAATCTACTATTCTTCTGCTCGATTGCTGCATGCTACCTACCTACGTACCTACCTACATATCGTGACGTATCGTATCGTATCGTATCGTAACAAGCAGTGCAATGTGGGGGGCAGGGAAAAAGAGAGAGAGATAGAGAGAGAGGTGTTAGACCGCTTGAATGAGGTAGGTGGCGTGATTGGCTTGCTTTGCTTTTGCGGGGGTTAGTGGTTCTGGGGCTAGATGGACGGACTACTCGACTATTCGACTACTCTGTCTATCCATGGTGGTAAATTGTGCAGGTGTTTTTCTTTTTAGGTGGTGTTGCTGTTTAGAACGAAGTTTGTGAGAAACTGTGTTGGGGTTTTATAGTTGTGTCTGGACATCAGGTGTCTATTATGTCTGTGTTACATAGAGTAGGGTATACAACTTCTTCTACTACTATATTTTGGCTGCGAGCTGAGTGGTTTTAAATAGACTTTACCAAACAATACAAAGACCACCTATCTAGCGCTTAAACATACATACCCCCTAGTAAGTCTACACAACATACAGCACCAAGAAACCTAAAACCAAACTACAGGCTTGCCCGTTTCCAGAACCTCTAGTGTTAGGATAGAAAGGTAACGGCTGGTGAGGGTGCTGTGGTGTCGAATACTGTCATGCTTAGGGGATATAGAGGACCGGAGAGCGGATTGAGGGGAAGTGTTGGTTTGTGTGTTGGAGTTGGTGGTTTGGATACTAGTAGTTGAGTTCTGATTTTTTTGTACCAATGTATGTGTGCGTGATGTATGTTAAAGTGTGCAGATACGTGATCGTCCTGGTCACACTTCTAGGTTAAAGAGTTTTTTTTAGTGTAAGTCACAGGGATTCCGACACTTCTGTCTGATGTTTTATTGCTACGAGGCCAAGAATGAAGACGTGCGTGATATTCTTTTTTTTTCTCTTTTGTATATCAGGCTAGTACTACACAACAGAGCACACGCTAATCGCGCACCAACTATATTCATGTACACTACTGTACGTGTGAAAACTACTACACCGCTTGCTACCGTAATGTACGCTCGCAGACAAGTGCAGAGCCAGCCTGCCTGCTGCTCCCCACGACCACACGTTGTGAGCGACTATCACATGAATGGTAGTGTGGTGTGTGAGAGAGAGCCGACGAATAACATCCATTGCACATTTTGTTGAGGAACATTGCATGTTCACTTCGGCGGTGGTAGCATCTCACCACACGCTGGAATGAAGCGGTGTGTGTCACGACAGAGGTTTCAAGAGGAAGGTACAGATGACATGTCCAACGCCTCTATTTCGATTGGGACGTTCTCGGGAGGTCGACCGGCGATATGCGTTTGTATGTGTATGGCTGTAGAGGTGGGTATGGAGATAGGCGACGCGTCGTTGGCACAGTTTGGGGGTGCTTCGTGCCTTGTCAGATGGACGACGGCGCAATAGCGACCCGTGATTCCTCCATTCAGCGCGTGCGGCTTGTTCAACAGCGCCCGTCTTTGCTCTTCCAAGCGCGGAGCGGAAGGTGACATCTGGCCTTGTTCCTCCACCCCCACGGGGTTACCCCGCTTCCCCTATACCACACTGCATATGATCAGCCACATGCATGCATTTCATCCATTTATCCAAAAGGAGAACGGGCGATGATGGTGGTTTGACCCAGCGCCTTGGGTCGCGGAGCGTGCTCCCCGAACCTTGCTCATCGCGCGACAGACGTCCAGACCCCCGGGCTTGCACGTGTGCGTCCGTCCCGCCTTCAAATGATCATGTACTGCAACTCCAAGCCGGTCCGGCATGCCTGTGGAGTGCATATCAACCCGTGGTTCAGGGGTGATAGGTTGTAGCATAAGGAAGGAGCGCGCCGAATGGGTCTGTTGGCGCCGGAATGGTGGCAACATATAGCGCGATACGGTATGTATTGGACACGGTAGTACGAAGCTGATAGTCTTTGCTGATGTGAGGCGTCTGCAAATACTGGCGGTGTGAGCGTGTGGTATGACCTACCGGGGGAAGCGGCTTGGGGGCGATCAGCGCGGGATCTGTTGTCACCCCACACGGGGAACATGGGCGCTGGGCCACAGGCAGCGTATCGCCAGTCCAAATGTACGGGTTTCAGCCTGATCAGGTCCCTGTCAGCTGCTGTATTCGAAAACAACCCTCGTCGGCCAAGGGCAGATGCTTACCCGGAGCTCCACGGGCATGTGTGAGAGTAGTTGTGTGGTGATGCGGCCACTACTTGATAGGAGGGCGGTGTCACTAGGCAGATGACCTCTCCGACAGGGTCCAGTCGACCTTTCATACAGTCGAGGTTCGCAATATCTTTGTACTACGTCCTTCGGTATCGGGTTCCTGGTGAGCGCCGCCGTCGTTGGTGGTCGAAGCATCATCGATCAAGAGCCCCTCGGCGGCGACACCATCATCTTCGATCCAGCCATACACGTCGTCAGAATTGGGTTCCTCGGCTGCGTTCTCGTCAACCTCGTCGAAGGTCCGCTTCGGTGGTCTGGCCTGGATAGGGAGCACCATGGTTGTCGCAGTGTCATCGGCAGCGATATCGACGTCGAAGAGGCCAGTCTGGTTCGTGTCAGTAAGGCATGGAGTTGGCTGCAACCCTTGTGCATGGTCGTAAGCACCCGTCGCATGGTTCTGGCTGAACTTACACGCTCGATGGCGAAGGGAACTACGTTGCCCACCCCGCCCTCGTCGGCGAGGGCCACACCGTTGACCTTGACCAGACCAGCAAACCGGGTTTTCTGCAATCTATCTGCATCGACCTTATCTTGCGCCTTCGCGTGCTGTGGCACCCAATCTCTGAACAAGAGCAGACGCGTGGAGATGCCGTTCTCCCACTCGATGCCGGTGATGGCAGGGACCAGCAATGCTCGTGAGGCGCCTCGTATGCGCGTGATGGTTTGGCATGTGATGATCAGGGCGATGTCGTGCAGTGCAGCGAATTTGGTGAAAGCCGCAATCAGGTCGTTGATGACTGCATATCTGCGCCCAGCCGCCCATCTCGACTGGTCAGTCTTGTTCTTTGCGCGATCATCCGTGTTGCGGGGGTATGCGTTGTCGATGAGCGTCGACAGTGAGTCAAGTACAACCAGCCGCGTACTCGGCTGCGGGAAGGAAGCGGGTGGATGCACGAACAGTGCTAGCACATGTGCAAGTGTTGGCGCGGCGAGGTGGTGGAAGTGACTTCGCAGCTCGTCTAGTGATATGGCCGACGGCGACTCTTTCGGCGCAGAGAGGACGTCGTTGACGCGCTGGGGGACGAGGGGCGCACATGCACCGTCTACACGCTGTGAGCAGGGAAGCGCAGAGCAGTTTTGCTGGGCCTACTGTACCAATCCAGTAGACATGATGGCCCTCGTGCAACGAATTGGTAGCTGCTTGTACGAGAAGAGACGTCTTGCCCACGCCAGATGGACCGTAGACCTCCGTCACCTTGCCCCGCGCATAGCCACCTGTAGTATCGTGGCCTGGGAGGCTTGGGGGAGCCACGAGTTTGTCGAGCTGCTTGAGGCCCGTTGGAACTGTGCGGGCGCCGCGTGCACTGAGGCTTTGAAGGGCTTGTGAGGCCGAGACGGTGGGCAGTCTGTCTTTGGTAGAGTCAATCGCAATCACAGCAGCGTAGACGGGCCACCATGTACATACGCGATGACTGCGGAGCTCGAGGCGCGTCGCTATCTGCCATTGTAGCTGTTGAGGAAGCGGCAGGCTACTTGGTCTCGTGACTTTGTGGATGAAAACACCATGCGACGCGTGCAATTGCAGCATCACAGACGCGCATAGGACATGTCCTGAGCGTCATGTTGCGGCTCAAGTGGATGCGTCCAGAGCGCGCTGTCACGCGAGCAAGCAAACGCCGCAGCCATGACTCGGCCAAATCCTTGTCTCCTTCCGTTTCCAGTCCGCCAAGTCAACAACAGCACCGCCTCGAACCCATATCTCTGAAGCCACTTTGTCCAAAAAACGATAGGGGCCGAGTATAAGGTCAACATTGGACCTCGTTGATCTCACAGTCTCACCGCACAGACGCTGCCTCGACATGTGTTGAAGTTTGGCCATCAGCCACATCACCACCACCACCTCTCTGCGGCCGCCTTCTTCTTACCAAAAGGACGACCATGGGTTTTGATAACACCCCCCTCGCACCCTCCGCTGAGCAGCATGGCGTTTTCAGTGACATCACGTCTTACATGGTGAGACAGCTCGGTTTCGAGATCACGGCCCTCACCGTTGTCTTCACCATCTTAATCACCTTGTCACCCTTCATCTTCATTGCTCTGTTTGCTCTTACGCAGCGCGACACCCCTGCGCCTCCACCAGCAGGGTGTAAAAGGCTTGGTATCCAAGGTCGCGGAAACTTCGAGGACCAGTATTCAAACAAGTATGCCAAGGGAGCTGAAGCAACTCCCTCGAAACCGTGGACGGTGAAGGCCCTGTTCATCTACCCCTTGAAATCAGCCGGACCCATCGAACTCGACAAGAGTGAGGTACTCCGTACTGGATTGAAGTATGACCGTCAGTTCACCTTGGGACAGTATGTGACAAGCATGCCAAGTCTGGACGGAAAAGTCACCAGCGAGTGGCAGTTCTGCACGCAGAGAAAATTTCCACGTCTTGCCAAGGTTGAGACCGAGATCTGGGTCCCGGATCCTTCGGCTCCTGGGTATGACAAGAACGCTGAATGGGTCAAAAGCGACGGTTGTCTCGTGATCCGCTTCCCTTTCTCGCAGGATACAGATTTCACCATCGAAGGACTCAAGAGCTGGGGTAGGATTCTTGCTGCGCAGATGGCGGGTAATTCAGAACCTATGCTGGAGATTCGCGTTCCTTTTAATCCACCCCACGAACGCATCAAGACCAAGGGCTACAAGAACGAAGTCCTACGCATCTGGAAGGACCAGCCTGTGGCTCTCAACATGGGCTGTGAGGTGGATCCGGATTTGCTTGCCAAGCTGAAGTACACCATTGGAACTACGAATCCCATTTCATTGTTCAGGATCGACACGAACCAATACCGCGAGGTTTACAAATGCGCGCCAAAGAAGGAAGATGTGGGTTTCCAGACCGCCATTGGCATGCAAGACTCGGTAAGTCTTCCCACCCTTGAACTCAGACACCGCTTACCTTTCCAACAGTACCCTGTGCACATCCTCAACATGGCCTCAGTCCACGATGTCGCTAGCAAACTTCCCAGAGGCAAATCCCCGCAAGACAAATTTCGAGTCCCCATCATCAACGCCTTACGTTACAGGGCCAACATCTACCTCACCGGCCCTCCAGCTTTCGACGAGGACAACTGGACAAAGGCGAAAATTGGGTCAACGCCCTACCATATCTCTTGCCGCACAACACGCTGCAAATTGCCGAACGTCGATCCAGAAACTGGCATTGCGGATCCTAATGAGCCTTTGACTACAATGCGCAAGTACAGGGTGATTGACGAAGGCAGCAAGAATGCTGTATTAGGCATGCAGGTTACGCCGCTAGAGGCAGGAGAGGTGCGAGTTGGAGACACGATCGAGGTCTTGGAAACAGGCTCGCATTTCTTCCTTGCTGGAGAGGGTGAGAAGGTTGTGGGATGATAAATTTAGACGAAAATAAAGAATTCACTATCATTCCAATTACAATTTGAACCACATTCGTGCGTTAACACTGGACTTTGGAGAACACAGTTTTGCATGTAGTTCATCACGAAACCACGACACATTCGTAACTGGGGCTTAGTTGGATATCGCCAATGACGTTCGACTTTGTTCCGACAAATGCTCACGATATACCGTTTTTCTGGTACTTCTCTCACCCGTAGCCCTTACAATAAACACCCATACTCACCATGCTAGACTAGTCCATCACTTGTACCTACACTACATACCATATACCGATGATATCAGGAGAATACCTCCATTTCCTGCTTCAGCCATCACTTCTTCGCCGTCTTTACTCCACACAAACTAGCTTCTTCACTATCTAATCACTCGTCCCACAGTAGGGGGATATGGAGCATACAGACTACGACATAGTAGCAGATAAACAACCAGACGATGTCAGTTCAATAATGACACAGCTTCGGAGGAGTTTTAAACACTTCCTCAACATTGAGATGATTACTACACAACAGCACGGCTTTTTCGATATACAACAAGCAAAGGAAGGGCGAGGGTGTTGCGAAAAAGACAACAAGACCGAGATTCCCGTCTAGGTTCCCCTTCTCCCCACTACTTCCCCGATCTCGTCTCAATTCTTTTCTTAAGAGACCTCTTAATTCACAAGACCGATTTTCAATACGAGATACATTATAAGAACATTGAACCTGATAGAGACATAAGCATGCAGGTGTGAGTTTTCGAACGGGAAGAGGCAGGACATAGCTTCAGTGGCCATCGTCTTTGAAACTGCGTGGTAAGGAATAAGGACATGCGTTTTTGTTGATGTATGTTTTTGGGCTGTTGATGTCGTTGTTCTTGAATCAAGGCATGGAGGTCATGGAGAGAAATCCAACAGCTTTTCATGAAAAATATGTTTCAAGTGTTTATTGGAGTTTTCAATGAAAACAAGACATGAGAACCATGTACTTTATGCTCCCTTCTTTGTAAGGAGTTAAGTACAATCACTCAACCTCCACAAAAAAAAGTCATAGAAGAACTGCTAATGGTATTCGATGTTCCGCAGCGTAAAACAAAACTTTTGTATTAACAGAGCAAAATCCACACAAACATGAAAGGTCCATCCTGTTGATTTTCGGGAAGACACGGACAGAAGACATGTATGCCTGTAATCGAATTTTGTAACTGGTGTTGAGGTAGAAAGATAAAGAAGAAGAAGAGGAGGTTGAACAGATGTTGGGTTTCCTATCAGACTGATGGTCGCAAATTAGTACATATGGTCTCGTGTAGCAGAGAAACCTTAGATGTAGCCATTGGTAGTTATTGTTACCTGCTCACTAACGACTGAAGTCTGAAAGTTTCTAATGGAATATCAATAGTGGTTTTCCTTAGCACATCGACGCTATTGTCTTGTACAGTGTTCAGGTTGACGGAGATAGGGTATAGCTCTCTTGTATACTATCCAAACTTTCGAAGGCTGTTAGCCTGTCTGCCGCCCTTCCTACACCGTGAAAGACATGTAGTTGCGTTGTAGCGCTTTGAGATTGACAATAAGCACTATGATGTGAGGATTGTTGATTCTTGTAACTTTAAAAGGTGGACATGTTCTTTCTGGGTTCAGATTCCACAAGTTTCTCCTCAAAGCAATTAATAAGAGCATAACCAAACTCGCATGTAGAACTTTAAAACCATTCAAGAAAATGTTGGTGAAGTGACGATATGGTCAATTGCTAAATGTTTACCAGTGCACGGACCTGACATCTTCCGAGCTGGAGCATCGCGGCATCCCAAAACTTTCGAGCCTCGCGCGCAACTTACACACGCCCTATCCAATCCTCTACGTTCACTCCCCAACCCAATTGCTCCAATGGCCTCCGCACTTTTATCATGGCTCCCACCCGCCGAGGGCCTACTACCCAAATGGCTCCTCTTCGTACGTCCAGGCTATGCACCTCACCACCTCACACCACCTCATAACAACGCACTAACCTAAGCCACCCTCAGGTCTCCATAGTCTCCTCCCTCAACTCAATCCAAGCCTACACCACCCTGCGCTACACCTCGCGCCTCTACAACCCCACCTCCAGCGACCCGCCGCTCAAGCAGCCCGCGCACGTAACCTGGCTGTCCAGCCGCACATTCGGTACCTGGACTTTCCTCACCAGCGCAGTGCGCTTCTACGCCGCGTACAACATTAACAACCCCGCGTTCTACCAGCTGGCTATCTGGACGTACGTGGTTGCCTTTGCGCACTTTGGAAGCGAGTGGTTTGTGTATGGGACTACGAGGTGGGGGGTGCCGCTTGCGGGGCCTGTGTTTGTTAGCACGGGGAGTTTGCTGTGGATGTTTTTGCAGTGGGGATACTATGTGCAGTGAGAATGTTGGGTGGGTATGGAGGGTAGTATATTTAGTTCTTGGGTGTGGGGTAGAGGTGTTGCTGCTTTGTTGAAGGTGTTTATGTGGATGTGTATATGTTTACATTCGTAGTGTCTTCGTAACTGAAAAGGTAATGTGTGGTTCAGGGTCCACAGTAGTTATTGTAAAGGAGAACGGATGTACAGTACAAATCATAATTCAAACGTTAAGAATAGTGTTAGGCATGTGCAAAAGGAGGCGCGTTAGGTTTGACCGACGAGCGTAGTCTAGGCCTGCAAAGGGTAACGAGGATGGTCGCTAGATGTACTACACTTGTGCTGTTTGAACTTGGATTCGCAACTGTCCTTTTGCATGGTGAATGCGACGAGTACACACCCTATGCAATCGCTGGCGCAAACTGTAGTCAGAACCATCACACTTCACCAACACATCTGAACCACTCTGACTTTTGACCCGCCTCGGGGCGTTTTTGACCTCCGAGGACTTTCATTGATCGTAGCTGGAGAAACATACATGGCCCATTGGACTCCGGTTCCTTAACCCAGATGCGAAGTGTTGACCATATTGAAAACCATCACGCTCAGCCCAACCAGCCTGCTTCCTTTTGCTCATCATAATCCGTTACTCCAACCGATACGCTTAGAACTTGGAGAACTGCTTGGCAGCCTGGCCCTTGCGGGGAAGGACACGGAGGACGTTGAAGCGGACAGTCTTGGAGAGGGGCCTGCACTGGCCAACGACGACCTGGTCACCGGGCTCAACACGGAAAGCGGGGGAGACGTGGGCGGCGAGGTTCTTGTGGCGCTTCTCGTAACGGGAGTACTTGGGGATGAAGTGGAGGTATTCACGACGGATGATCAAGGTGCCTGCGTCCTGTCAGCTTGTTTGTCCAGCCAGATAACGCCTCCGGTTCCGCCTTCTTTTGCAATTCGAGAGTGTCGGGGCAACGTACGGTGCATCTTGGTGGACATGACGGTACCGGTGAGGATACGGCCACGGATGGAGACCATGCCGGTGAAAGGGCACTTCTTGTCGATGTAGGTACCCTCAATGGCGGTCTTGGGGGTACGGAAACCCAGACCGACATCCTTGTGCCATCTCCTGGTGCGGGTGTTCTTGCGCGGGCCGCCGGCCTTGTGGTTCAGGAAGATGTGAGGCTATTGCAGCGCATTAGTATCGATGTTCGGCTGTGTGTATTTCGCGATTGGTGTGTAGTACCTGCTTCTGGAAAGCGCGCTCCGACTGGACACTGTGAGGTTGTTAGCCAATGCTCGTGGCTATGTTTGTTTCGCAGTCGACGTACGTGAGCTCGGTAGCCATGGTTGCTGTCGTTGGTTAGTTGACGGGTCTGTCTTCGTGAGGTTCGTCGCTGCACTTGGGCAATTTTCGCAAGGCAGTCGCTTAGCTAGTGCCCTTTCCAATTCGAGTCGAAAAGTTTCTCCGTCGCCGTGCTTGGCACTCTTACCTTATCCAATCAGAGCAATGAACAGATGGGCCTCGGTCGCGCTAGTGGAACTTGGGGTCAGCGATTCGGAAAGAGAGACATCTCATTCTGTTGACATTGATAGTTCTGACGTTTGCTATAGCTACCCAGTAATTGCCCATCATGGACGGTCTATTCGCTCCGTTTGGTGTTCGCATTGAAGCCAGCAACTCCCTTGTACAAGCTGCCTTCTCTGCTTTTCTCCTCGTTGGTATTGTAGCTTTTGCGGCACCCATCGTCAGCACCGTCCGAGTCCTGCTGAGCTTGTTTGTCCTCCCCGGCAAGGCTGTATGTGCCCCTCTCTTATCACTCAAGTATACGTAGCATAGACTCATTGTGTTTCACAGCTTACTGAATTCGGCCCTCGTGGTACTTGGGCCCTCATCACCGGCGCCTCTGATGGCATTGGAAAGGAGTTCGCCCTCTCACTTGCAGCCAAAGGGTACAACCTGATCCTCGTCTCGCGCACCCAGTCTAAGCTCGATGCCCTCTCTGCCGATATCTCTTCGAAGTACGGGCCCAAGACGTCCGTCAAGACTCTGGCTATGGACTTTGCTCTGAACAAGGACGCCGACTACACCAAGCTGGCTAAGCTTGTCGATGGACTCGACGTCTCCATCTTGGTCAACAACGTCGGTCTGAGCCACAACATCCCCGTACCCTTCGTCGAGACTCCTAAGCAGGAGATGAACGACATCATCGTGATCAACTGCATGGCTACCCTGCGTGTCACCCAGCTCGTCACCCCCGGCATGGTCGAGCGTAAGCGCGGCCTTGTCCTCACCATGGCTTCGTTCGGTGGCTTCTTCCCTACCCCCCTTTTGGCAACCTACTCTGGCAGCAAGGCGTTCTTGCAGCAGTGGTCTACTGCTCTTGGTTCCGAGCTCCAGCCTTACGGTGTGCACGTTCAGTGTGTGCAGTCGCATCTCATCACCACCGCCATGTCTAAGATCCGCAAGCCATCTGCTCTCGTCCCCAACCCCAAGCAGTTCGTCAAGGCTGCACTTGGCAAGATCGGCCGTTCAGGAGGTGCACAGAATGTTGCCTTCACAAGCACACCGTACTGGAGCCATGGACTCATGCAGTGGTTCCTGTCGAGATTCTTGGGCGAAAGGTCCCACGTTGTAGTCAAGGTCAACCGTGGCATGCACGTTGACATTCGCAACCGCGCGCTGAGGAAGGCAGAGCGCGAGGCCAAGAAGCAGTAGACAGTAGACATCGTGCATTGACACATGGTCCCCGATATCACGCAAAGTGAGCGTTGCAAGTTGTAAACGAATATGATGACCGAGACGACCGTGTCTAATAACAACCAATTATACCACTATCAAACTCCCGTTGTCCTGAACGCCATGCTTTCCAAAAATCCAACTTCACCTCCAGCTCATCCTTTTTTGTCAGCCTTTAGCTCCGTCCAGTTCCACTGCATCTTCAGACTCGGATGGTCCGCATTGTCCTCCTCAACAGACTCTGCATCGCTCGAGTCTTCGTCCATTGATGATGGTGCATACTTCGTATGTCTCGATACAGGTTCCTCTTTTTCCAAGGTGGTTTTGCTAATGTGCACGCATCCCTCTTCCAAAAGTCCACCATGTAAATAGGATGTCAGTGGACTTGGCGCAGTTGTCGGCATTGTGAATCTGCGCAACGGCGTCAGTTTCAACGCTTTCTTACTTGTCATTACCGCAGACAACTTACACGAACCCTGGCCCGTCGATCAGGTTGATTAAGAAAGTTCCTCCAGCCGCTGTCGCCAGCTTTCGTAGTGACATTGAGAGACTGGTCTGCGCTTCGACTTCTGCGAACCGTACTGTATAGACGTCCGCTGGACGTTTGGGGACCGATGGCATGAACATGGTTGTGTGATGTCGATATGGAACAATTTCTTGGGGTGCGGCGATCCTCAGTCAGTGTGGAGGTGTAGAAATATCGTGACGTTAGGTTCTTGTCCGCAGGCTGAAAATGCAGTAAGTGACCAGGACGTCCAACAGTGAAGGCGACTCCCAGCACCAACAAACGAGTGTAACTTCGCCTCCGCGGCGAAAAGTCAAGGCCTCACAACGAAAGTACAACTCACCCAAGCTAAGCCGTCTCAAAACGCAGCACAAACCCAAAGCTACGGCGCCTGAACCTGGCCCCCGGGGGTTTCGCGCATACATATCATATCGCCTGTGACCAATCTACACACCGCCCAACTCCAGCCCACGCACATCCTCCCCAACAGCCAGAACATCTCAAGTCACCCAAAAGACTGATGGATCCTGCATCATCGTGGCGCCTGCGTTCCTTTCGCAAAGGGTTGCCCTGTGTGTTTATCCCCCATTCAGCACCTGGTCCACAATATCCGCGAATCGGAGGTTTTAGAACCAAAATCCTTCGCAGCCGTTGGATGGACCACACCGGAAACGGTAACCGCTCGATACGTACTATCAAGATGCACTGCACATTGGAGTTGGGCAAGCGGCATGACGAGTCAGGAAATGCTGAAAGTAAGGTTTGGAAAAAAGTAAATCCTCGCACATTACGACGCAGGCTCCGAAACTACGGTTCGTGTATCCTAGTTCTCATCGCGACGTTGCGCGGATGAGCGGGTTATTTACCTACCTAGTCGGCCCGCTTGGACTCGAGAGAATGGGGGTACATGCTGGGTTCGTGTTTAAATTGATGCTGTGAAGCTGTGATTGATGGTCTGGATGTGCAGCGACTTGTGGTACGGAGGTGCGGCTGGCGACTCGACTCGGCTCCGGGTACCTGGATTGGGGTGGTACGTGGCAGGGATGGGGGTTTGGGGAGGCGAGGTAGAAAATAAACATGGGCGTGAGAACATGGGCGTGAGAGTGTTGTGAGTGAAGATTTGCGACTTGGATGGAAGGGGAATGGGTGAGCAAGATTTAGTATTCAACTGGTTATAATGTCATTTTTCAACGCTTGAAAATTGTGTGCTTCTTCACGAGGCCTCCTAAGCTTATGCAGCAATACTGTGCAATACGATGCAATGCTTGTAGTAGTCAATACCGAGAGCAAGAAGTCTATGCAAGCGAGTGCCAAGTATAGCTCCAACAATGCGTCCTCCAAGCGGCGACCTAGGTCAGCGACGCGGCAAGTGCCAGGCCAGTGCTCTACATGTCGAGCTCCTGAGGTAGATGTGTCGGAGACGGGCTATCAATCGTCATCATGGAGGCACTGTTCTACAGCTCCTCCTCTTGGACCTTGGCGACTTGCTCCCAGAGCTCAACGGCTCGCTCGGACTTGAGCTAGTCAATATGTTAGCAATGATCGCTTCCTGTAGGGTATTTTCATGGCACTCACCTTCAGAAGATGCATCTCCAATTCTCCGTCCGCGGTTGGCGAGTTGAACAGCAATCGTCCGTCCTTGGGCTTCGCGCCCTGTGAGTCTGCGCCAAAGACCAGCTGCTTTGTGACTGCAGCGTTCAAGATAAGGCGGTGCGTGCCATCTGCGCGGAGGACGAAGCGTGCCTTCCTTGGCTCGTCCAAAGTAACGTTCAGCTTGATATTACCAACGCCGCGTTCTTTCCACCCTCGCTCCTTGCCTTCGCCGTCCATGGTGTACAGCTTTGCGCGACCGATCCAGGCTGAGGTTTCGTTCTCTTCGCCTGTCTCTTTCGCTGCGGGGTCATTAGTATGGATGGTAAAGGATGATGTTCAAACTTACGAGCTGCGCCTTGGCTCGGCCGTCGGTCCTCTTCTGTGTCCTTCTCCGCCTTGTCTGCGTCATCGTCGTCCTGGTCAGAAGCATCCTCTTCCTCAGGCTTGTCTCCAGGCGCACCAAAAGCACGCTCCGGTTTCGAGCTCAATCCGGTGATGCCTGGAGCGCCAGGCGTTGCGAAAGAGTTCACGCCAGGTTGCTTCGATGCAAAGGTACTACCAAAAGGACTGTTTGTTGCACCGCCAAAGACGCTTCCACCGCCAAATCCTGTCTTGGCGCCACCCAAAGAGCCAAACCCAGTACCAGAAGATGTCGTCGTCGTCGAAGGTGTTGCTGCTGGTGAAGCAAATGAGCTGAGCTTAGGAGCGCCGCCAAAAGGTGATCCTGATTTAGCAGCCGCCGCGAATCCACCAAAGGGTGATGCGCTCGAGCTTGCTAGACTTCCAAATCCAGAAGCTTTGAATTTATCGTCTGACGTCTGGGGCAGATTGTCAGTCTTCTCTGAAGGCTTGGGCGGTGCAGGCTTTGCAGCCATAGCGGCGAAAGGGGATGCAGCAGAGGTATTTGCAAACCCACTACCAGCTGGTATGATCGTCGCAGGCTTAGTTTCTTCCTTGTCTCGAACTCTTTTGGACTCCCGCTCATCTGCTTTTGTAGCTGCTTGACCGTTCACAGACGCATCGTTTGTGTTGGCGTCGGCAGCCTTGGAGCCTTCCGCATCGTCGCGTGGGCGCTTGTTCTTTGGACTTGTAGAATTTTGTGCGTTTGTCTCTGTCGGCTTTGACGTGCTCTTGCTGGGAGAGGCCATTTCAGCATCAGCCTCGTCGATTCTGGCAACGGACGTGGTTGTAGGCTTGGCCAGGGCCCCACTCTCAAGGTCCTTTGTGATGTCTCTTGATCGCTTGCGCACATGCCTCTCAGGCCTCGCCGAGGACTTTTCCAGCCTCTCCTGCTTCTTGTCAGGCTGCTTGTCTGCCTCGTTGTCGTCTTCAATATCCTCTCGGCTGCGCTTCCGTCGTAACCGCCCGCGATCGCTGTCTGATCCCGAAGCGCTACGACTTCCTGGCTTCACAGTGCCGTTCGCGACGTTGGTGGTGTTTTGTCCCAAAAGTGATGTGGGGTTGGCAGTGGCGTCGATACTGGTCTTTTGAAACTTCTCGCGGACCGGCCTACCCTCGCTGTCGCTACTTCTGTCGCTGCGTGCTGGTGAGACAGCAGCCTTTGGGGCCTCGGATGCCATCTCTTGCTGCTCCGACGAGCTCATTATAGCTGCTCCGAACGTGTGCGTGGTTCGCAGTGGGGGGATCGCGGCACGGGCTGCGTGAGGGGTTGAGTTTGAGGAGGCGTTCTGGTATGCAGCCGATAGCAGAAGCGTTCGGTGGTCTCAGGAGCAGTGTGCTCTCGCTGGCTGTGTATCTCAAGCTGATCCAACCGCAATGGTACTGCAAGAGCCTAGGTACCGTGACAGTAAGCTGCAGAGTGAAGTCGTTGAGGCTTCGATGTGCGGTTCGTTAGGGCCGATTGCGCGTTCACCGTCAGTAGAAGTGTGTACGCGTTGGTCAGATGTGCCGTGAAGTTGTGCACTGCAGAATCTGGCGCTGTATAAGGTAATGAGCTCGGGCGTGGTGAACAAGCCGTTGCCGCGGTGGGTTTCGGTCAATGCGCCTGCGACTATTTACTTAGATCTGCAGACCAATGCGCCCGCAATGAAACATGCAATCACACGATCTAGGCAGACACACGTGGATAGGAGATGGAAGGACTGAGGTCGCGCTGCGGGAGGTGACTGGCGGAAGGCGCTGCAGACCGTCGGCGCTTGGGGGCGTGTGTGTGTGTTGTCACCGTTGTTCGTTGAGCTAAATGACGAGGGTTCAGTGGAGGGGCTAGACTCGGCGGCACGTCTTTCACCCAAGCTCCAACATTTATCCCACTGAGGAATAAATCACTAGGTACGAGAAACTTTGTAGAAGTAGTTGATGTATTTTGATAAAAACGCCCGTGTCTCAGACGGGACATGCTGTTTGTGACACCCACCCAAACACCTGGTATAGTACAGCATACTTTACACGTAACCAACTCAGCTGATGAAGCAAATGCAGCCCAACGCAATGTAGAAAACAAACAGAGGGTATACTGCAATACCAACACGGTTCCTGACCACGCCTGAGCCGCCCATGATGCTGACTCCTGCTGCTAATGACCATGCAATGAGAACAAGGTAGACTGGGATTCTGACAATCATCGGTATGCCAACCGCACTGAGCAACGAGGCAATGACGAGTGGGAAGAGCGTATATCCGATGATGGAGATGGACTGAAAGAAGGCACTAGAAGTTTGTTAGCAGATGTATATCTGAAGTAACATTGCTCAACATACATGTTGCCTCCCAAGAGCTTGATCTGCAGCGTCACTACCGCTTCGCCGATCCACACCATGGCGAAGATGCCTGAGAAGACAAGATCCTTCTGCGAGTCTTGGGCTCCACGCGAGAGGAACAGGCTGAGCAGCAGGCAGAAGATCAGTGGGCCCCAGAGGTCCCAGTCTCGCAGGCCCTCGCTCATGCCACTCTGCAGCAACACGTCTGCGTCTGGCCACCTACCTGCCAGATTCCTGAGGCCACCGCCAAAGCCGTCTGCTTCGCCGCGCTCAGCAGCTGCTATGCCTCCACCCTGCTGCATCATGCCACCGAGCAGGTACTTTGGGTACAGCACCTGCTTCATCTTCTCCCAGATGGCGAGCAGGTCGCGCGACAGCGTCTCCCATACTGTCTCGTCGATGGTGTTGGTGGGCGCGCGGCGGTCTTCGCCAGGGATGCTCGACGTCAAGTACGATTGCGCGTTGGCACCACCGGGCGCAATTCTTCCAGTGAGCGGAGCGCGGTCCGACGTCCCCTGCAGTGGGTCATCGAGGTCATCGAGTGTTGCTGTGAGGCGTTAGCTTGGTGTTGCAGTGCATTGTGCATGTACAGCATAGGCAGCCGCAACGCACCATCGTCGGGGTCGATCAGGTCCCGCTCCACCGCGTCGTTGTCGTAGACGGCGTTAGACGTGGAAGCACTCGGCATCATTGCCGCCATAGTGAAAACCCTGCGAGAACGGGGCGCGGGATAATTCCTCAACGGGCACGTGGTTAGTTCGACTGTTGGTCGTTGACTTGTACTGGCAAACGCGACTTGACAGATTGCGTCGAAGCTGCGGCACTTCGGATACGTTCCCGCTTACAGCAGTCGCACTACTCAAAGCGGCTAGGGTTCCAACGTCTCCAGGCTGGTGCCCTTCACTATTTATGCCCGAATCATGCTTCCGTCGCTGGCTCCCGTCTCCGCGTTATCTGTGACCGATATATATTGTCCCCTTCGCCGCCCGCCGTGAACGTTAGCTCGACTTCATATATCACACACCATGACTGACCCCATCCTCAACGACATTTCGCACAGGCGCTTCAACCTGCTGCGAGGAAGCTGGATACTGGTTTCGCCGCACCGCACAAAGCGACCATGGCAGTAAGCCTGCGCGTGATCTTTTCGCCCAGTAACGTGACTGAGTTTTTCCAGGGGTGCGCAAGAGGAGCCCTCCAAGGTCACGCTTCCAGAGTATGACCCAAAGGTGTGTTGCCAGCCCCACCGAGTACCCAATCAATATGATACTCATGCTGATGTCGTAGTGCTACTTGTGTCCCAGCAACACACGAGCAAACGGAGAGAACAACCCAAAGTTCCAAAACACTTTTGTGTTTGTCAATGATTTCAGCGCTGTCAAGGAAGAGCAGGAAGACTACCACCCAAACTCAAACAGCAAATCCCTCGCATCTCGACTGCTTCGTGCCGAGGCTGTCACTGGGAAATGCTATGTCATCTGCTTCTCGCCGAATCACAACCTTACCCTGGCAGACATGACTCCTGCGCAGATTGTACCCATTATTGAGACCTGGACCAACATCTACACATTGCACTTGGATCCAAAGTCACCACTTGCCAAGCTTGCCGCCACTCGTTCGATACCGGAACTAGCACAGGGACAGCTCGAAAGGCCAAACGCGCAATATCGTTATATGCAGATCTTCGAGAACAAAGGCTCGGCAATGGGCTGTTCCAACCCGCATCCTCACGGCCAAGTCTGGACTACGACATCACTCCCCGAAGAGCCTGCTCTTGAGCTGCAGCAGATGATCAAGTACCGCCAGGAGCAGAATGGATCTCAATTGCTTGTCGATTATGCTGCGCTTGAATCAGAACAGAAGGTCCGCACTGTTTTTGAGAATGAAGGCTTCTGGGCTGGTGTACCGTACTGGGGTGTTTGGCCCTTTGAGATTTTGCTCACGAGCAAGCAACACAAGCGATCGCTGGTCGACTTCAACAAGGAAGAGCGTGCACAGCTTGCAGAAGCCATTGCAGAGGTCACCCGCAGATACGACAACCTTTTCGAGACACAATTTCCCTACAGTAAGTTGAATTCTGCATTCCTGAATATGACCCGTGACTTACAAAATTGTAGGCATGGGCATTCATCAAGCGCCTCTGGAAGGTACCAGTGATGAGATCGAGTGCAGTCATTTCCATATTCACTTCTATCCACCTCTACTACGCAGTGCCACCGTCCGCAAGTTCCAGGTTGGCTACGAAATGATGGCGGAGCCTCAGCGTGACATTACGCCTGAGCAGGCTGCAGACCGCTTGAGGGGTTGCGGTGGTCCCCTGTACCGCAAGAGCCTCGAGGAGAAGTCCTTCACAAACGGCATCAACGGTATCAACGGTACTAATGGGGCCAACGGTGTAAATGGTCATCACTGAGTAATATCTGGGTCTCTTGATATCTAGACGGGAGTCTCTTCTGAGGCCGGGTGTTTGGTGTACATTCAAGGAACGACTGTGATATAGTCGACTTAGGGGATATTGTTGCATCTTTCAGAGCTAGGGTTCGATATCCACTCGGTTTGAAGTGGAGCAGCATTACTTTAGCATTACATGGTGTATGTAAAGGCGTTGGAGGACTTAGTTCGTTCTCGTTGAAATTCAACAACTCAACAGACTTTCCGTATATGCAAACACAAACTTATCGTACATGCATCCAACAGAAATGACCAAAAGCTTGACAGCCTTCATTGCGGTTGTCCACTGCTTGTCATTAACCAACTAGTCCTCGTTGAGGAAGCATAGCGTCATGCGCGCAATGCCACACGCCCCACCAAACAGACCGCTCAACCTGATTCTCGACCCCGCGCCATCATCATCCCTCACCAAAACACGTCTCTAATACGACTCTTCCAAACAACAACACTACACACGTACGGATTAGACCAATCCTTCTACGAACCACGAACACTTTTTGACTGTTTAATAGACTCCACTAAAATGCCTTCCGCAAAGTACACCGAGACCTACCAGAAGGTCAGCAAGATGGGCGAGAAGCTCAAGGCTGCCGGCAAGCAGGGCCCTAGCAACGACGAGCAGCTTAGCGTATGTTCCTATAATTTGCCAGACTTGAGGTCGCAGATATATGATCAAGTAGTGGCAGTACATCTGGACCTTGCTGACAGAACATCGATAGCTGTACGCCTACGCCAAGATCGCTGAGGGCAAGGACTTCAGCAAGGCCGAGAAGCCTGGCATGTTCAACCTCGCTGTACGTTGAAACCCTTCTTCCGAATATATACCCCATCGTACATCCAACGAGCGTACGACTATCGCATCGCAACCTAGACGCACCTCCACGGAACACTTCCCATATTTGGTCCAGCAAAAACGAAGCTGACAACAAGCAGGGCAAGGCGAAGTACAACAAGTGGCAAGAGCAGGTCAACGCTGGTCTGAGCCAAAAGGACGCCGAGGCCAAGTACATCGAGCTTGGCAACGAGCTGCTTAAGAAGCACGACAACTAGACGAGTCTATGTCTGGAGCTTGAAGCACGTCACGGAACCTGTTGAATATACCATGTGATAGCACATATGAAGAAATGAAATACACGGCCGATATTCGAGCAATAACGTCTGCACTTGAGAGAGTCTTGGCGACTGACTATATAAAGCCGTCAAATTCAGTCAGCCTCGTTCCTTACCGTTTTCCCTCCTCATCTCTAATTCCAAAATGGAAAGCATTTCTAATCATGCTGCTGGGGTACGGAAACCAAAGACCAACAAACGCCATGCACATGCGCACGTCGTCAGAACCCTCCAATATTTGATTCAACCCACCTATCAATCCACGGCTTCCATCTCTACTTTTTGAAACCCCATCTGCTGCAAAATTAAAAACGGACCAGGCACCAATGCATGTCTTTCTCCAAAACCCGGGTTACCTACTTCATCTCCACCGGCACCTGCATCCCTGTAGAGAAGTGAGGATGTCTGCGCATACTGTCGCCCTGCCACCTAGAGATCGAAAAGAAAAAAATGTCTGACACAGAGATGTATGTGTCTTGAAAGTCATATCTGAACTCTGTATATTCGAACTCGAGAGGAAGACTAGGTACTCGATTGACTACCTGCTCTCTTGACTCTTCGAGTCTGCAACTCTTCTTTTCCTTTTGCAGCTCCAAGATCTCAAATTCAAAAAACCAAAGAGTATTTGTGGCAAGCTCATGCCTTCCGCTCTCCCTCTTCCCTAAAACAACTACAGAAGCTACCGTGGTGTTCGAAAGTTTATGCGGGCAAGCTGATGCATCTTCGAGTTTGGGCTGTGGAATTTTCCTCCGAATATATAAAAAGTCATGGAAAATTACTAGGATGTCTTTTGCATCTTCTCGGGTTTTGCCACGTCTTTGTCGGGCGAAAGAACAGTCAAGAGGAGAATATTGGAGGATGTCAGTGGTCGACGGTATAGTTGTTTTGAAAACGAGGTCGAGCACTTTCGTGAGTTGCTGTCGCTCTGAAAAATATGTTGACCCGAATCCATGGGGTGGTCTCTTTGGAAAATATTGTCGAATCGTTCTATGGGTTTGTTGGTTTAGAACCTGTGTTCAAACGGATTCATGTCTGGAAATCGCACATTTACAGACACATGGGTTCTCTGCCTCTTTGTCTTTTCGTGAGGGATTGCAAAATACCTCTGCCCATTATTTTCTCATATCGGCGCTCGAGCAAGAACTCTGCGCCACTGCAAATCAGTAGAGAGAAAGACCAATGTTCTAAAATGGACTGAAGTGGAGTCATGAGCTTTGGAAAACATCACTGTGCTGTGTATTATTGCTTTGTTCTGTGTCAGTTTGGATACCCCCCTCTGAGCTAAGACCGGGTTTCTTTTCCTTGCTTTGCAACTCTAAAAACCATAAGAAGGATGCATTTTCTACCAAAAGTATTGTTGAGAAGGCATCATGGAAGCAAGCAATTATAAAATTCTCCGTACTTAACGTATCAGTCTTCTATCCCTACCTTCCCTATCAAACTAAAAACCTAATGATACTGTGTACATGTCTTGTGGTGCTTGTAAGCCCTAAAACCGAAATCTTGGTATGCTCGAAAAGCAACTGTCTGCTTCGATTACGCTTGAGAATCGTGAATTATGTCTTCTCGGTTTCATGTTAAAAAGGCGAAAGCTCTTTTCTTATGTGTGTCGAGACTGTGTCGTGGTAGTGTTTAACCTCGATCTAATACCTCAAAACATCCAAGGAATATCAACTTGTTGGATATATGCTAGACTTGGGAATTCACAAAACAAAACCTAAAGGGTTCTTTTTTATGCTGTTCTCGCTTCAAAGTGTGTGTTCGATATCGTCAGCTGGGCCTTAAATCTCCTTATACACAATGCCCACTTGGTCAAAAATAAGATGTGGCTACGACCAATGTTCTTTGACCTTGCGTTTCGAACTCAGACCCTTAACTCATCATGTCCATTTTGAGGGGCTAGAAGACCTATGATGGATTTCTGCTTCTTTTCTTTACCTTTAAAGTGTTCAAGGCTTTCGCTGAATAGTCGATGCTTTGATTTGATATCTGGGACACTAGAGAAATGTGCAACAGAGCTGATACATGATTGTCATCGAAAAAATGTCATTGAATTTATCGTTCAATCCACCCTGAGTATTACAATTGATGCTCTCTCCTTTGGTGCACTGGCGCGGTACCTTAAAGTCACTGGGGAATTCGATGTCCATTGGGTGGTTGAAAGACTCACGCCCAAATCTATGATGCCTATCTCCTGTAATCCCGAACTTAGACTGTAGCTTATGGAGGTTCACATGTTGTGAAAAGATAATCATATCTGGGGGGAATCCCGTGTTTTACGACTTGAAATATTGATGTCTGAGATGATAAAAACGCCGATGCGTGGATGCGTAAAACACTACACAAACTTAATACTTCCTTTCACCAGCATCCACACTCTGCACCTCCAAATCACTCTCATCCGTACTCTCATGCTCATCCTTCGGCACGCCCTTATTCCAATTTCCAAATACCGCCATCAACGTAAACGGTACGGTAACCGCCCACAGCGCAAACCCAATGATCATCTGCGTCTCATTCGAGATATGGACAGCTCCAATCGCATACGCAATCGTGCTGCCTATACTCTCCCAACTCCTGAGAATGCCCGTCGTGCGCGCAACATCCCCGTCGCCCTTTGCACCCTTGATCTCCGCCATGAGCCAGTACACGTACGTCTGCAGCACTTCGTAGAAGAAGCGGAAACACATGTAAACTGTGAATGCAGAATTGAAAAACGCACCATCGCCAAGATCGAAAGATGGTGGTGTAGTCATTCGTGAGAGCTTGGTTTCAACAATAGCGTTCCAGGTCCATGAGGCGGTGACGGTGATGACGACGAAGATGTAAACGGCTTTGGATTTTGCGGGTCGCGAGAACTGCGGTAGGTCGAGAACGATGCCAGTGAGAAGATTGGCGAGGGCTCCAACGATCGCAGTTAGGAAGGAGGCCAGCGCACGGGAACGGACAGTGAAGTAGGCTACGCGCTGAATCAGTTTTGCTGTATTGTTTCCTCTAACAGGATGAGACTTACTGGTAAGGTAGTTCCCTTGATATGTCACGCCAAATTGTCCAGTCAAAAAGACTGGAATAAGGAGCAACATATATGGGTTCTTCAACTGTCGGAAGATGGCGCGTGCCTCGGTCTTGAAGTTCGTCTTTTTCATGTAAGGTATCTTAGTACCGTCACTCCTATTGACCTTCTGAGGCTGAGAGAGCAATAGCGCGAATGGAGCACCTAGCGACGAGATGGCGACAAGACCTAGATAGGTGGTGTAGGTCACTTTACCCTTCTCCTTGGTTTTCACATTGAGTGCAAGGGATATCGCACCACCCACAAGCGGTCCCATTTGTCGAATTCCCATCCAGATACCGACATATCGACCTCTCTTCTCGTCCTCTGGATAGCCGACGGCGATAGCTGCTTCACTCGCCCACAACAACGAGGCACCAATACCACACAGTGCAGCGCCCAGTAGCATGAACCATTCGTTGCCATAGCGATTGTTGCAGTACAGCCCAGCAGCATAAGGCGTGTAGAAGGCGGCGCCAATGACTAATGTCCACTTCGCGGTGATCTTGTTCGATATGCCCCCAGCTATAAAACAGCCCACTGACATGAGTCCGTACGTCAATGCGTTAGCAGCATTGTTGAGAAAAGGCTATAAGACCAGTTAGTCTTCATGTAGTTTTGAAACATGGAAGGTTCATACCGATGCATTGCCGCCAGCTCCTAGGTTGTTCAGTGCAGTCCAAATACCAGGTTCGCAGAAGGCGACGAGTCCAACGATGATGATTTGGAAGAGGACGGATCGATAAATAACTTTCGCTCGTTCCAAAGCCATAGTGACGGTGTTTGATTCTGATTACGAAGCACTCGGCAAAACACCAGGGCGACACAGATAATCGAAGGTAACTTTCCGCATCAATGCCGGTTTATATCGATCCACCATCGCTGCGAGCAAAGCACGTCAAGACCCAGTGCAAATGCGAAAGAACGAAGTTTTCGACCACTCTACCATTTGTGAAACGCTCATTCGCTACCTGCACTCCATGATTCTGCGTATCCACAGTGTTGGGCATGATAGGGTTCCTAGTAGTGTATTTGAGCCGCAATAAAAGCGAAATGTTCCCCACTACTGACTAGTAACCGTGGTGAGATGCCGAAAGCCAGATAAGGATTGTGGGTTGGCCATGCGTGCTTGTTCTGTGTAGATGTAGCTCTGGTTGTAGCTTTGCGCAAGCACACGGTATTTTCACGGAAAACGACGTCTCTTTAGAATGATCCGTAGCACCTCTTGCATCTGAAGCTTGGATAAAACCATAAGCAATTGCCTTGATTGCCGAGATGATGTGACGCGGAGATATCTCCAGACGGATGCGAGTTCGCTATGCGAAAGCACGCAATGCCCCACAAATATGGTGTTGCAACAACATCGAACTGAACGCAAAGTCCATGCACTCTACTGTTGTTCTGATTGACTTGAGGGTGAGGAAAACTTGGGGGAGCTTTGGACAGGGCACAAACTGTCTGTCGCGAAATCAACGCAGTCAGTGTCTGCAGATGAGTGTGCAAATCGAGTATTGTATAAAGTCTGAGAGTCGATCAATTGGAGTATCAGTCGAGATTGAAGGTGTTGTATAAGCCTTTTTGAAGTGTTTATAATCTTTGGTCTGGTATTCGATGTTCTGGAAGGGTTACAACCGCAATGGCCATGTTGGTGACTTTGCGGTCTCACAGCGTCAGTCGAGGAAGTCAAAATTATCAGGAGTCAGAAATTCTGTACAGCATGCTCGCCTTGATATCTTATGTAAGGTCCGATCATGTCGGTTGCAATTGGAAAGAACGCGTACAAACGATGCAGGTTGTGACTAGCGCTGTTGGACCCAAAATCAGTCATCACCATCGTCAACCACTCTGTTTCATCAAGAGGTGCACAATTGATATGAGCGCGAGTAAACTGCCGGAGACTGGACGTTCGAGACACTGGATCTGGCTTAAACATCTGATGCAGTCCTCTGAACCACCGTTCGACTTGCTGGGAACCGCAGAGAAGCAAAGCGGGGACAATGTCATCGTCATTCAAGCATCACTGTGAGCAAGCATAACCATGCTTGCACTAATTTTATACGAAAGAGGTGATTAGCTTCACAAGTGCAATGAGATTGAGTACTGTACGGTTATCAGGTAAGTGATTGCTGATATCGTCAAGGGTACGAGCGGGGAATCTTGCGATTCGTTCCTCTCGAAGCAGGTCTTCTGTTATTTAAACTCCAGGTGATCTCTCTCAAGTCGTTATCTGGGCTGCTCTTTCCAAGCCCAAGTAAGGAGAGTCAGACTCACACCAAACAGAGTCGCAACCATAATCACCATCTTGCGGGGTGCATGAGGCATTATGCAAGAGCTGTCCATAGACTCAATCTGAACCATGGATACAGTCGATGTACCCCACGCAGTACTCGTATGTCAAAAGAAGCGGCCAACTACATAACTTCCAACATCCTCTACCTACGCAACCCGACCACAACAAATCCATCAACATGTACGCAGAACTCATCACCGCCGGTCTTGCACTCACTTCTACCACACTCGTTCCACGTCAGGCCGGAACAGTCTGTCCTGAGCCGATAAGTTGTCCAAAACATGATGGCTGCTCATCGACAGCATCCAACGGTGCCGTCTTCCAATTGAAATGCACAACCAACTTCAACGGGCCCGTCATCGAAATCAACCAGGTACCAAGACCGCCCTCAAGCCCAGCACAATCGTTCAAAACACTGAAACAAGACAGGCCGCCACTTTCGCAGAGTGCGTAACAGCATGCTCCGTCGTCCCAGGCTGCAAAGGTCTAAACCATAAAAACAAATTCTGCTACCTCCTCGGGCCCGTCATAAACAGCGGTCCCACTGTCTCCGTGTACACATCCCCCTCCCCCCTTTTACCCAGCATGACAAACAATCACTAACTCTCATCCCACCATGCAGTTCCAACGTCAACGCAGCAACCCAAACCCGCTCGCTGACCACCACCCCATCCC
>JAPEUT010000184.1:0-56075 GCA_027946375.1 Neodidymelliopsis sp. IMI 364377
CCGCCACCTATGTCGGCCCCTCCTCCCCCTACCCCGCCGAGTGCCGCACCGAGTCGACCCACATCGCAAGCGCCTTCTCGATCTACGATGGACGCAAGCATGTACACTTTGTCGAACGGAGGATCAGGTCTGAGGAGTCCGACAGGGACAATAAGTGGGGGCCAAGGAGGACAGAAAGGGAAGATTGTGCCTGTACACGACTTGCGATGGAGATTCCAGCCCGAGAACTCGTTCCCAGCTCCCCGACCCTTCATTGGTGGATCCAAGAGATATCGTGCAGGGAGAGGAAGCAGTGTACCTTTGGATTTGAGCGCGTATGAATAGGGGAATAGGCGCGAAAACAAGCGTTGGTAGCAACGCAGAGACGAACCAGGCGATAGCAGGCTGTTGTGAATACCATTGTTAGCGATAGATGGACGGCGCAAGTGCAAACTTGAAAGTGCAGCTTAGCCATGGCGTTTGGAGCTTGAGATAGGAATGAAGAACGTCAAATCTCTATACCCTTTTAAAGTGCATTCAACTTCGGCATATTTTGGTCAGTTGACCCTTTGGATGTGCTTGACATACTAGTCGTACTAGTCGAGGTACTGGTATATGTACCTCTACCACCAAAGGAGACATGAGATATACCATCTCTCGGCACAAACTCGACGCATGTTTTGTAAACCAATACTACACGGGCATCAACCTCATACTCACAACATTTTCTCACGACATAACCCACAAAAGCGAAGACCAACAAGGCTCGAGCCTTGCAAGAGTCTTTCTTTCATCTCAAAGTTTCTTGAAACAGCCAGCCAGTCGTACACTGTACTTTCACTCGACTACTGGTACTGCTAAACTTAGAGGAATGGATTCTGTTATCGAATGATAGGCTCAAAGAGCATAACCCCAGCTTGTCAATCGTTTCCGCACGTGAAGCTTATCCTATTTATTGGGTGCTTGTACGACTTTGCACTGTCACGGCAATGGAACTACGTCACATATTGGCCTTCACAGAGCAGTGTGAACCAATTGAATGATATTATTCGATTGTTCGCAGAATTCCAAAAAGACCTATATGCTATCAAAACCATAAACTCCCAAACTCCGTACCCGCACGGTGAGTGCAACACGGTGAACAATCATCACACGTCTCCATTGCACGTTGCTATGTTAGGCTGCACCAGCCGCCGCAGCAACGATCCCGTTCATCCGGCTGCGCTTCTTCTTCTGCTCCCGCTTCTTTTGCTCTCGGTTGTACTGCTCCGCACCGTAGTGGTTGCTTTGGGGTGGGCTATGGTGGTACTGGTGGTAGTGAGGTGCGGCGTAGCTTGGCTCCTGGTAATTCATCTTTGATCCGCGTTGGCCCATTTTGGTGGCTGAAGGGATAGATAGTTGAGGATGTAAGTTGTAGGAGGTGTGGTGGAGAGTTTCGATGAGGAGACTGGTAGAGTGGATTGATCGATGTATGTATGGATTTCTTTGATAATGTGATCGAGTGATTGATTGAGTGGTTGTCTGCAATTCTAATCGCGTCTTCAGCAGCGTTAAGTATTAATACAGTGCATGTCAAAGCCACTTTCCATCGTCATATTGTGTGTGAGCTGCGAAGCGCTCTGAGGCTGTTCCTGTACGGTAGTCGGATCATCAAATCGAACTCCGACCGTACGCCATCAGATCGTCGGGAGGCGCAGTCAGCGAACGACAAGATGCGCAGCATAACATGGCGGTGAGGTACGGCATTTCTCACACCTACAGTGAATTTGTAACCGTTTCTATGTAGAAGCTAATAGATGAATTGCAAGTAGTAGGGAAAGAAGCGGTGGTGTCGAAGGTGTGGGAGCTGACGTCACACTTGTATATGGAAGCAGTAGCCATTGCGGAGGTATTCAGAGCTACGAACCACAGTCGCAAACAAAAAGAAAGCTATATAAGAGAAGTACGTGTAATTTGACCAAAATTTCTACTGAATTCAGACACCGCGCAAGTGATGTCCCGTTCGACTATCTATCTAGTCCTTTTCGATTTTCTACTTCTCTTGCCCAGTCACGCGCTTTACACCCCCTACCCACACAAATGAACTACAAGCCATTGATCAAAACAAAGCAATGCTCGACGCATCCGAAGTACATTATAAATATCAGCTGCACAGAGCATACAAACCAAGCTTCATGCGCAACCCTTAAAGGCCTCTAGCTACTAACATGTATAAACTGCACACAACCTGAAATAGAAAGACATACCTCCAAAGACAAACACGAGCTTTGAGAATACAATTCCAATAGCCACGCAGTATATTTCACAACCCCACTTCCCTGTCACCCCTTCCAGAGGAGAGAGTTCCGAAATCAATCCACAACCAAGCATCCCTCCACTTACTGCCTACGCCATCCAAAGCTCTAAACAGACATACCAACTAGCTACTCTACAAAGCAATCCTAGTCACTAGCCGCTGTACCTGCAGTAGAGCTACACAGCTTGACCTTGAGACCAATGACGAGCCGTAAACGAGAGAGAGAGAGAGAGAAATTAACACAGAGAAGCTAATATGGTCTAGATAGAAAACAAATCACGCTGAATAGAATAGCAAGGATTTAGAGCTCGTGCGCGAGAAGCCGAGTTTCTGAGTTCTGCGTGTTTTCATCCCGGGTTCATGATGAATTGGGTGTTGAATACTGTATTGTTGTTTTTGTGGCGGGTGGATGATGGATGGTGTGGAATGACAGCGGTGCTTGAGAATGAGGATAGATTGTATGTGAAAGCATGGAAGTTTGTTCATAGACAACTTGGCTGTATAGCGGTTGGCTAGTGTTGGTTGTAGTTCAGTCTTGAAGCTGTGTTGTTGTTCCTGCGGTGAGTTGGAGGGATCTTTTCATTTCACGACTAACGACTGAATGAGGGTTGAAACAGAAGATATGCGCAATTGGAAGAGCACTTCGTGCTAGTAGGTAAATGGATTAACTCACGCCATATATGCAAATGTACATCTCAGCCTTTCTACACCATTCTTCTTTCTCACCTACACAACACCACCTCCCGCCTAGCACTTAAGCGAGAACTTGCTCTTCCTCTCCGCGGTCATAGCGCCCCAAGCAGTCTCATCGGCAGCCTTACCGTTGTCACCGATGGAGGCTGGCTTCCAGGGCTCGTCGAAAGCCTCAAAGTAGAAAGCGTTGAAGCCCCAGTCAAGGAGTGCGCAGAAACCGTGCTGGTAGAAGTGCTCGGCGTTGCTCAGGCCGCCCTTGGCCTCGTCGTAGTCGGTGCCTTCAACGGTCGGCCAGCCGGTCTCGCCGTTCCAAATTTCGGGCTTCTTGTCGGGGCCGCCGGCAACTTTCTCAATATGGGTCACTGCTTGGTACATATCATCCAGATATGTCGACAATGCCTAGCTTGTTATTAGTATATATCATTAAGATGAGATAGGATTTGGTGTTGGAGTACCTTGTCGCGCGATGCGCCCTGCCAGAAGGCGAAGGCGTTAACCATGATGATGTCAGCAGTGCCAATGATAGCGTCGCCAGTACCATCAGCGAACTTGTTCCACTGTGTGCTTATTAGAATATTGTCTTTCATAATACTATTATGTGTTGTTCCCGGAAAACGTACCGAATCAGCGGTTCCAACCTTGATACCCTTGGGCAACTTGCTCTTGACCGTGCTAATCTTCTCCTTCAGCTCAGGGCCAGTGAAGTTACCACGGTACAGAGTCTCAGATCCCACGGTAACAGCGTAGATGGAGTCGGCATAGGTATCAGCCACATCGGTGATAGCCTTGAGGTCCTTCTGGAACGAGTCCTCAACATCAGGCCAGATGCCCAAGACGACCTTGAAACCCTTGCTCTTGGCAGCAGGCATGATGTTCTTCGCGGAGTCGCAGTCCGAGGCAGAGTAACCGCGGACAATAGACGCGCCGGAGGCGCTCTTGATCGCATCGAAGTCGGCCTCGTAGTCGGTCTGGGACTTGCACGAGCCCGAGGGCTGCTTGGTGCCGAGCGCGAAACCCATGTTGCCCTTGGCTGCGGCCACGATGGCCGGGCTGGCTGCCAGAGCGGTGGCAGCGACGGTGGAGAAACGCATGGTTGTGTGTATTACGATTGGTAGTGGTGTGAGGTGTAGTATGGACAGGGGTGCCACGTGCGAAGAAGATCCTGGGTAGGGATGTGGATATGGGTCTAAAGAATGACTGGAATAAGAATAACGACAGACGAAGGAGTGACTGTACAGCAACTGTACTGACGTAGAGTTAGAGGAGAAGAAGAGCTGAGGGTTGCTTGTGATGCTTGATCAAGGGGCGGCGCGCTAGCGTGCCGTTTCCAAACGCCCAATTCAGGCACACCAATGGACTGGTCGCCTAGGGTGGGTCTGTGGGGAGATCGTATTGTCAACTGTACACGGCTCGAATGTCTAGTGGATTTTGCGTTCTCTCTCCCTCAGAGCTCAAAGTGGACAGAAAGACATGAAACACACCGAAAATGTCTAGCAGAATGTTGTTGAGGGCAAGCAGGAGATCATGCGCATGATTGAACAACGTATATCCCACAATTAGGTAAACGAGTAAATCATGAACGCCATCCATGCAACTCTCCATTGGCTCCCTATCTCGACAATCTGAACGGATGCGCCTCAGTATTCAACACAAAGTCATCCAAACTAATCAGATCCGTATCCGCAAAACATAGGTAAAAATACTTCAACGTCTCCGCCATCCAGAAACTCTCCATGTAATCCTCTTTCTCACCTCCACCCACCACATTCACATTCAAGACCGCAGCATTCGCAAACTCCGTCTCCGTCGCACTGGCTACAGCCTGGAACATTTCCCACGCTGTATCGCGGTATGAAGGGTCGCCGGTGATACGCCAGAGGATGAAGATAGACTCGATGGCCTCGGGACGGAGTATGTATCGAGGGTCTTTGGCGGTTGTAAAACCTTTGGGGAGATCTGGTTTGTACTGTGGACGGTTCGCGGCTTCTGCAGCAAAGGCGGACTCATCCCACGCGCAGCCTTTCTTGTGATCTGTACCGGGGCACAGGGCCATGTTATACCGCTCTGGCATGATGCCTGTAGGAAAAGATTTGTAGGCGTAAGCGCATCCGCGAGCAAGCTTTGCCCCGATGTCGAGGTACTTATTGTTGCTGAATAGGCGTCCGCCTAGGGCAAATAGCCCACCGATAAAGCAGGAGAGATGCTCACTTTCCGGGTCAAGTCTCGGCCCCTCGTCCAGAACGTCGCAGTTACCCGAGATAAGAATGTCTTCATCTCCTGGAATCATGGGTTTGAAGAAGAGGTTATCCACTGCTGTGTCCATGAAATTGCGCGACATAATCTCGTACTTCTCTGAGCTGGCGTCTGCCGAACCAAGCAGTGCGTGCGCTTTGGGCAGATACTCGTACAGCGAGTCTGCATTGCCACCAATAGTAAACTGATATCCAGAGATTACGTCTTTCTTACTCATGGACACCATCATTGGCCACATACCCGGGAGTTTCGTCGCGTTCTGGTTCTGATAGAATACGTCCATGACCTGCGACACGGCCGCGTAATACTTGTTGTCGCCCGTGAGTTGGCTCAGCCTGCTGAACTCCAACGTGATTGTCCCAGGACTCGCGCTGACCACTTGACTTTCGACACTCAGACCAAGCCCCTCTTTCGCCTGCTCAAAATGAATGAAATCAACGGGCATGCCATTCGGGGTGTTGAATCCCGCATATAGCAGATCGCCCACCTCGACGGCCTTCTTGAGCAGCACCTCGTGCCCGCTGAGATCATACGCAGCAATCAGCCCGCCGAGATATCGTATGCACGTCTCAAAAGTATTAACCGTAGATGCAGTACTCTGCCCAAAATCAATCGTAGCCACAGCTGCAACAGCTTCGTTGAATTCGTCTCTCAAGCCCATCATCCACAGCGTGTCCAAACTATCCACCAACGTAGCAGCCCAGCCCGAGAACTGGTCCACATACTGTCCGCTTATTGGCTTGAGCGCATCTTTCATCCACGCCTTTGCCCTGTAGCTTGCCCAGCTCTTCTGAAAGACCCTCTTCACTTCCAAGCGTCTTTGCTCTTGTACTGCAGCGACATCTGCGCGATCTGACTTAAACTGGTGTTGGATACGAGGGCGCTTCGTGACAGGCGATGGTAGGATGGGCGTGAGTGGAGGGGGATGCGCAAACTTGACCGTATTCCAGGCGAAGCTGCTGTTCCTGGCGACGATGTGCGGTACGAAGGCGGGGTCATTCATGTACTGCGCAAGCGCCCACGTCCCGGTTCGATGGGAGGCATGACCGAATGACGGGAGGTAGGACAGTGAACTGTCTCTGGGGACGAAGAAGAAGACGAATAGGAGGAGGATTGCGCAGAAGGCAATGTGTCGCGTGCGGACTCGAGCCATGGAGACTAATGAGCTCACGTAACGCTATGCAAGAGAATGAGGACTACAGCACTCATTGCTCTAATTAGAAGCATTGGGTGCTCTGGGGCAGGAACAGAGTGTCGATCGCAGTTCATCGCGTCAACGGCCCGAGCAAACGTGCGATGTGTCTTGTGCTGGTATGTGCTGCTAGCTGATACGCACTTGCATTTGTTAGCCAGCCCCTGGTCCATTCCAACCTCGACGAATAGTTAGATCCATGGAGCAACACAAGACATCAAAGTGCTTAGATACGAAATATGTAAACTTTTGGGTATTAAGAACTATAGACGAAATTGGAGGGTATCCAGTGCTGGTATCATATCCATCTTCCCGCCAAATGCGATGCGACTGTAAATGCGAGAACGCTCAATCAAATCAAACAACATGCAAGGCGCATCTACTTGAATGACTTCTTGCTTCTTGTGCTGTTGGCCCTGTTGCGGCCAACGAAGCTGTCTCGGGTGTGGACACGATCAATCTCGTACGGGTTGTCATAGAACTCCTCCACAGGGTTGACCGATCGCTTGCTCCTTGTCGATCGCCCTGTAGCAACCTTCTTGAGAGGGTTCTCAGTCTCCTTCTCGGTCTTCATCTCCGCGAATCGAGGCGACGCGTCACCGTTGTAAGCATCGTTCTCAGCCTCCTCTTCAGCAGCAAGGGTAGCGGTGCGGGAGGTGTCGTTGGATGCACCTCCAGCAGCTGCTTCCTGCTGCTGAGCGCGTGCTGCCATTTGACCGCGCATCTTCTCCATGAAAGCTTCCGATTGCGCAGCGTACTTGCACTTCTGGCGAATGGTCGCACCGTACTTGTAGAAGAGGAAAGGTAGCGGGATGCAGGCGACGGCGAGGAAAGCAGGAACCGAGGATGCCCAGTGGATACCGATACCGTCGTACATCTGCTTAGTGAACAGAGGGAAGGCGGCTCCGAAGACTGATCGAATGATACCGTTGCCAGCCAGGACGGAGGCAGCAAAGATGGTGTAGGAGTCGATGAGGTAGTTCATGATAGACAAGAAGATGAGAACCATGCCGAAACCGAAAGGAATAGCGGCACACACGCTAGCGGCCCAAGGCAGATTGGGAGAGTTTGTCCAGGCGAACCCTAGTGGATGTTAGTAGGTGACCTTAAGTACTGGGACAGTTTTTGAAACTTACAGAAAAGACCGATAGGTAGAACAATACCTCCGACCAGACACATAGGCAGACGTGCCTCAGGAGTAGTGTATCCCTTTCCAGACTCGTTGACCTTCTTCATGTACATCTTGTTGTCGACAACGATGACATAGGTGATGGCAAGCAGAACACCAATGGCAACCGCAACGAAAGGAAGACCACTAATTCCTTCATTCCAGCCACGGCCGGAGCGGTAGACAATGGGGAAAGCGCCGAAAAGCATGTAGAGGATACCGTAGATAATGGCGTGGTAGAGAGACAGAAGCAGGACGATGGGCTCGCAGAAGAGCAGGACCCAAGGGCGCTTGAGACCGGTCGCAAAAGCTTCGCCAAGAGTGATCTTGCCCTGATCGATATCGGTGCGGGACCTGTAGACCTTTCCAGTGATCTTGGACAGCTTCTCGGCGCGCTTTCGGAGCAAGACAGGGGGGTACGTCTCAGGGACAAGGCAAGCGGTGACAACGAGAAGAGCACCAGCCCAGATGGCCATGAGACCGTTGACCCAGCGCCAGCCCTCAGTCATGCCCAGGAAACCTCCGATGATAGGACCCAGGACGGGACCCATGAACGGCGCAGCAGAGAAGATACTCATCGCCAGACCGCGCTCGTTGGCATTGAAGAGATCGGCAATGACACCACCGGCGTTGGTAAGAGGACTGGATCCGAAAGCCGCAGCGAAGAATCGAAGAATGAGCACAGACCAGATGTTCTGGCTACCAGCAACGGCAGCGTTGAAAGCCATGAAGCAAGTATAAGTACCGAAGAACACAACCTGTCGCCCGTACATCTCCGAGAACGGAGCCCACAGCAATGGTCCAAGAGCAAAACCAAGGACGAAGAGAGACACACCCAATGTTACTACCTCTTGGCTCACGCCAAATTCGATCATGATCTGTTGGATACCTCCAGAGAATGCCGATGAGCAGAAAGAGACGACGAGAACCGAGTTGGCGACAGCGATGGCCATGATCCACTTCTTGGTCTTTGCAAATGTCATTGGGTTCCTGGGGTCGTTGGGTAGCCATTCGACGGCGTAGGGATCCTCTTCTGTGCCAGAGCCTTCGTATTCCCAGTCTACAATCTCTTTGGTGACAACACCCTGGTCGAGGATCATCTTCCAGTGCGAAATGCCTTCTCTTCCTGACTCCACGTCCATGTTGGACTGTTGCGGCTCGGCCGCTTTCTCAGACATCTTGCTTGTAGTAATTGTTTCCAATGTGGTTATATGATGATGCGTATGCGTTGGTTAAAGGAGGGTGCGAAGGATGTAGAGCGGTGACAGCGGTATTATTAGTAGGTAGTAGTAAGGTAAGGTAAGGGAAAGGCGCAACGCAACAACAACAGAATCACAGCGATCACAGCGGGACACGCCACATATAAACTCACACACCACAAAAAACTTACAACCCGCAAGGGCACGCTCCAAGCGCCCGGATCTCCTATTCCTGGTTGCAGACCACCCGACCGATAGTCCCCCCAGCAAAGGGAGAGAGGCAATGACACCATGAATGGAAGCTTGCCCAAAAGTCTTCATGCTGCTCGGCCGAGCGACGCGACTAGACCTGATCATGGACACTTCAGTCATCAAAGTACTGCTCGCGGAGCCAATAGGAAGCCGCGAGGCGTGAAACAGCCACTGAGAAAACTGGACCCAAGAGCTTTCTCTGAGCGTTGCTCAGGCGCACCGGACTCCCGGTGCCGATCGCAGGCCGTGCACCGTAGGGCTCTTTTGTCAAAGTGGCCGAAAACGTGACTTTTCAACCGAGATGCCGAGGCAGCTCGAGTCGATGGTTGTTCGAATGTTTCAAAGCTTTCAAAGCGGACAAAACTGCAGCGGACTTTCGGATGCTGCGGTGGGTTTGGGACTGCTGGGGTGCCATTGTTTTGCTGACATGAGTGAGGGGCTGTCGTACACGTACGTACGCGTTCGGCTGATCAGTCAACACCAGAATCTATACGTGGGTTCGATGGAGATGTACGTGGCTTGGCAGGAATCAAAGTGGTGTTTCTCGGAGGCGATAAGCAGTACCGACTCCGGTCGAACATGTGTCTCTGTGTTGTTCATCACTTGTCCGCGGATCACAGCAGAGCAAGACTTGTCATGCCCAAGCACCGAAGAGTAGAGATATTGCATCTAATCTGTTTTGCGCTCTTGTCGCATTTAATGCGGTCTTATTACAACTCATCGAAAACTTCAAACTTGACCAAGGTGGCTCAAATAAAGTCCGGTTAGCAAGCCACGAGCGAACGGGGCTCCCGAGCGGGTGGAGCCTCATACGATTCAGTTGGGTTCTGGAAGAAAGGTCGAGCCGTATCATGAAATTGCCAATCCTAGAACAGTCAAAGCCGAGGCTCAGCGAGCCCAACGATTTTTATGTCCATGAGTGTACGAAGTTGTAGTCATTTCGCAAGCTTTGCTGCTGTAATTCTCATTCTCATATACAAAACATCTATCCTTGCACTTTTCGTAGATATCGTACCCGCAGATGCTGTTCGTTGGTAGTCGCCAAAAAGACAAAAACGCCGTGAGAACTGCCAAACAGTCTCAGGTCCTCCAGATGCGCCGTGTGTCAAAATACAATGTGGAACTGAGCTTCAAACATCTTACACCTCGTTGCTGGGGTACTGGACCTTCTCGGTAGCAACAAACTCCTCCTTGATCGCCCTCATGTTGACGAAGCGGGACAGCAGGGTAGCGCTACCAGCCTTGTCGTTGGTGCCACTGGCCCTTGATCCACCGAAAGGCTGCTGGCCGACGACAGCGCCAGTGCACTTGCAGTTAAGGTAGAAGTTACCGGCAGCATTCCTCAGCTTGTTCTCAGCGAAGTTGAGGTCCTTCCTCTCCTTGGCGAAAACTGCTCCAGTCAGAGCGTACTCGGAGGTCTCGTCGATCTGCTTGATGATCTTGGCGAAAGCATCAGGTGCAGCGTCATCGTAGACGTAGGCGACAAGAACGGGACCGAAGAGCTCACGAGACAGAAGCGGGTGGTTGGGGTTGGTGGTCTTGTAGATGGTGGGGTGAATGTAGTAGCCCTTGCTGCTGTCGTACTTGCCACCAACAAGGAGCTCAAGCTCGCTGTCGTTCTTGGCTTCATCGATGACGCCGGAAAGCTTCTTGAAGCTGGCCTCGTGAATGACAGGACCAATGAAGTTGGAGAACTCAGAAGGCTCGCCAATCTTGAGAGCCTCGGTCTCTGCAACTACCTTCTCCTGGAACTCGGGCCAAACGGACTTGGGTACATAGAGACGTGAGCAGGCACTGCACTTCTGGCCCTGGTACTCGAAAGCGCCACGAACAGTCTGAATAGCAGCGTTGGAGACATCAACATTGGGGTGGACCAAGTGGAAGTTCTTGCCGCCAGTCTCGCCAACGATGCGAGGGTAGCTCTGGTACTTGCCATCGGCAACACCGTTGGCAATGGTACCGTACAGCTGACGGAAGACAGATGTGCTACCTGTGTAGTGGAGAGCTGCGAACTGTCGGTGGGACAGAACCTCCTTTGTGACCTCGACGGCATCACCTGGAACCCATTGGATGACATTGGGAGGAAGACCAGCCTCGATAAGAATCTGGTACAGGAGCCAGTTGGAGGCAATGGCAGAAGGAGAAGGCTTCCAGACGACAACGTTACCCATCAGAGCTGGCGCAGCTGGAAGGTTGCCACCGATGGCTGTGAAGTTGAAGGGAGAGACGGCGTACACGAAACCCTCGAGAGGTCGGTACTCAACACGGTTCCAGACTCCCGGCGAGTTGTGTGTCGGCTGGTGGCCGTATGTGTCCTCAGCATACTTGACGTTGAACCTCAGGAAATCGCACAGCTCGGCTGCCGAGTCGATCTCAGCCTGCCATGCGTTCTTGCCCTGGCCAATCATGGTCGCCGCCATGATCTCGTATCGGTACTTGCCAGCTACCAAGTCAGCCGCCTTGAGGAAGACCGAAGCACGGTCGGCGAAGGGGAGGGCCTCCCATTCTGCCTTGGCCTCGAGAGCTGAATCGATGGCCTTCTTGACGTCCGCGGTGCTGGCGTTGGAGTACTTGGCGACTACATCGGCGTGCGAGGAGGGGTCGTGCTGGGTGAGGATTGAAGAGTTGTTGATCTGTGCCGAGTTAGCACCAATAGCTGAAAGTCGATGGAGCAAGACTTACGTGTTCGCCGCCAATGGCAAGAGGCACTTGAACTGCTCCCTTCTTCTTCAGAGCTGCGATGGCATCCTGAAGCTTCTTCCTGTCGACGGAACCCTTGAGGTAGTGTTGCTGCAACGCACACATTAGCTTGAAGCTTTTAACAACACCGTTCGAGGTCAGACACTTACGTTAGGCTCGTTGTTGATGGTAGGGATTTTGAAGTTTGCAATTGTTCCTGCATGCCTTCTGGACGCGACCTGCGCGCCGGCATACGCGGCTGGGAGCGCATTGAAGGTCCTGGAGACCGGGCGGATAGACTGGAGACCCCTTGAAGAACTCATTGTGATAATTGCTGAGAAATTACTGATGCTGTGTGGGCAGCTTGAGAATTTGTATCTGGAGCTATCAAGCTGCCTCTGACGATGGCCAGTAGCTCCAAATCGGTTGAACCGACAATAAGCGGTTGTGGGGCGTGGAGCGGAGAAGCACTTGGGCGGAACACCTGCCCTGAGCCCTTGCAATCGCGCCATGACATGAAAAAAAGTGCGAAATGTGTCCGATGTCGCAGAGCATGGTACATGGTCAGACTCGGCTGAAGGTTTAGCGCTACTTGCTCTTGATTGGGGTATGGGAGATAAGCAAGCGTTCCCCACGTGAGGCTAATGCGGCGGATATGGCTGCAAGTGACATGCAGCAAAGAACGTGCCATAGTGTTTGATTCCTCTCTAAACAACATGAATTGGTATCGTCATGATATATACCTATCAGATCCTGACCCAGCAAATGCATAAAGGTCTTTGACTGCAAAACGCCGATTCGCCGTACTATGGAGATTTTGAGAGAAGCTTTACTCCTCCATGGCCTCAGTGGCCTCAGCTTCGTCACCCCAGAGACCTTCCAGCTTGAACTCGGCAGCCCACTCCTTTACAATCTCCTTCTGGTCTCCGACAAGACCAGCAGTCTTTGATGCAGGTGCCGTCTTGTTTGACGTGGTGGGCTCAGCAGGCTTGTACTTGGATGGGTCGGTCCATCCCTGGATACGGCCGTCTCTCCAGTCGTTGATGACAGTCTGTGCCGCGCTGTGCAGGTTAGGTACACCACCCTTGCTAAGCCTTCCCCTCTTGCGTGCGACTTGTACCAGGAAGTCGGTTGTCCTGTCAGCGCCAACACCGTTGAGAGCAGGCAGATCATAAACCTCCATAAGCTTTCCGAAAAGTTCCTCCGATCCTGACAGCCTCTTGAGCAGCAGCGTGACGGCTGGGACAGGGTCCACAATCTCCTTGGGTGGCACGGCGTTTAGCAGGATGCGCCTAGCCTGCTGTTGTACCTTGTTGTCCTTTGTGCCTTCTGGGTCATTGGGGAAGACGATACCAGGCGAATCGAGCAGCTTAAGCTTGTTGTCCAGCTTGACCTCCCTCAGACTCGTAGTAACACCAGCCTCGGCACCAGTAGGGCATGCGCCAATACGGCCACCCATTCTCTGAGCAAGTGCGTTGATAACAGAGGATTTACCAACGTTGGGGTAACCAATAATACCAACCTTGATAGAACGCTTGAGCTGTCGAGACTCGGCAAAGGTCTTCAGAGCCTTGAACAATGTCTCGGATGTACCCTTCATAGTAAGGTCCTTGTGCTCAAAAGTCTTCGCATTGGGTGCAGGTTTCGAAGCGCGCAGAGGGAGTGTGGGGAATGATCGGCGCAAGTTGACGAGCCACTGTCGGAGGACTGGGGGAGGTACCAGGTCGATCTTGTTCAAGATGAAGATCAAGCGCTTGCTTCCTCCATCGGCCGACATGACTAGCTGTTCGACGTCCTTTGACCGTGTTCCTACGGGGTCTCGAGCGTCCAGAACGTAGAGAACAACGTCTGCAGAGTCAACGACTTGCTTGTAGATCTTGTCGAACTGCTTCCTTGACGAATCCTTGCGGACGCCCGAAGCACCGTCCTCCTCGTCTGACTCGTCATCGTCCATAGCATCGTCTCCGTTTCTCGACTCGAACTCGGCGGCGCGGGCCTTGGCAGATGCAAGAAGTGCAGCCATGGGGTTTGTGTCCTAGTCGATGTTAGCGTTGTAGTAATTCTGGCTTCCAACAGATGTACTGACCACCTGCATAGAGTCCTCATCGTCGCTGTCCTCGGCCAAAAGTTCGTCTCCCTCAGCGTCAAACTGCTCAAACTCTTCATCGTCGTCCTCCATGGCATCTGTGGCTGCTCCTCCACTAGCCTTTTGCTGCTTCGCAAGCTCACGGCGACGAACAATCTCCTCCTCTTTCTGCCTGCGCTGCTCCTCGACTTCTGCGAGAATCTTGTCCTTGTACGGGAACAGGTTCGGAATACCGGGGTCCTTCTTGGCCTTGGAGCGCCATTCTGGGTTCTGGTCTTTGGTCAGCATGCAACCTCGAGTTATGCGCAATCATCGCACCTTCTTCGCAAGCTTCTTTGCCTTCTTCTGCTTCTGCGCAGACGCCTTCTGGATCTTGTGGCGGAGGCGCACCGGCTGGCGCTTCGACGTTGGCTCTGTGAAAACATGTCAGAAACACTCTCTGGTGTGTTGTATACTATTTGTGCATACTTCCGACTTTCATGGGCATGATTGCTGTTGTTGTTGGTCGCTAGTTCGCGCGCCCAATATTTTCGATCAACTGGAAATTCAAACTCGAAATCTTGGCGCTAGCAAGGATGCTTAGGCGGCACATGGCGGCAGAATCCTCGAAAGCACCCGCCCCGCTGACTTGCGAGGAAAGACACTCGCCGTCAGCATAATAATGGAGGTAGACCTATGATCAAGCCATACTTCGTAACGCTCGCGCCAAAAGCTATAGACACTAGATCAAAATTTGACTTCCGCTTCTCGAAGACCCTCAACTTCAGCCTCTCTATTCACGCTTGTCGGTATTAAACATGATTGGCCAGTATCTTGGTGCTGTCGGCCGGAATGCTAGTTTGGGCTAGCTTTCTTGCTTTTACTGTCTCCATCTGACCTTCACATAACAGCATATATCAAGGTCGCATCCTCTTCTTTGCACTCTCGAATAACAACTTGATTCACTATCGAAAGCGTTCATCATGACAGTTGCTGAACCTAATTTCTCTGCGCCTACGCAGACAGTCGAATGTCACGGCTTGGTGAGTACTAGCACCAACCAGCTCATCTGCAATAGTGCACTAATTTGTTCCTAGTTGTTTGACATGGAGTATGTATCATCGACAGCTGCTGATATGCAGAGCAATGTCTAATCCCAGCAGTGGCACCATCATCGATTCTACGCCAGCCATTGTCAAGCACTGGCAAAGGTATGTGCCAGCTACGTTACGATGAGATGACTTGAGCTGAAAGCGTTGCAGAATCGGAAAGGAGATTGGTGTAGATCCAGAGGTGATTCTTGCTACGTCACACGGTCGTCGTTCGATCGATGTACTCCAGATATACGAACCGAAGCTCGCCAACTGGGAGTGTGAGTTATCGTCATGCCATGTTAGAGCAACGTGACTGATAAGGGTCTCAGACATCAGCCACGCAGAAGGCCGGATACCAATCGAGTTCGGTTCAGACGCTGTGGAGATTCCCGGCTCCCGCGCCATGTTGGATCGACTTGACGAACAGTCTGCTCCGTGGGCCATTGTTACCTCAGGCACGCGCCCACTGGTTACCGGCTGGCTGGATGTCATGAAGCTGGCCCATCCGAAGAACATTGTCACCGCCGAAGACGTGCCGAATGGTAAACCAGATCCAGCGTGTTACAAAATGGGCGAGAAGAAGTTGGTACTGCAGCAGCAGAAGCCGTCTATCGTTGTCTTCGAAGACGCTCCCGCAGGCGTACGTTCCGGAAAGGCAGCTGGCTTCATTGTTATCGCGCTCCACACGACTCACTCTTTGGAGCAACTGACGGAGGCTGGTGCAGACTATATTGTCAAAGACATGCGGAGTGTGACGTTGAAGTCGTGGGATCGTGCGACTGGGAGCGGGCAGCTCGAAGTTACCAGTGCGCTGGTATAGACGCGTGTTAGCAGCCAAAATAGAGCTCCTATCAGTGACCTATGTGCGTATCTTCCGTGAGAGCATGTGGCTAAATTGCTTCCTAGTAAGATGGCAACGCCCTTGCATAAACTGTCAGACGTTGAGGATAGTCGGCCTCTGACGGCGACGCCGAGTCGACTTCTGAGTTTAGGCCGGAGCATTTACGTCTGGACCCATAAAAACCTTCAGCGCATGCTCAACCTGACAGGATGGTGATTTGCCGAAAGTGTCCTTGACGGCGTCTTACTGTTCTTCAGCTGCACAAGACGACTGCTAGCCACAGACTAGTGTGGAGTGTTGCATCGCATAACGATTGGCACGCTCCCGGACAGACACTGTTTTCTGGAAGGGCTGCAGACATCAGCATTTTGTGTTGTTTGGACGCTTTCCATGTTCGTGGGGCAGTGTCGCTGTCGTGCGACTGTGGGCAGAAGCGCATCTTGTGCGACGAAGAAGAGAAGTGCGAGTGAGATTTGAAGCCGTGAGAGACACGCAAGCGTCAAGAGGTGAGATTGACAACGTGCTGGGGCAACAAGAACCCCTTACTGGCGAGATGGGTGCAGATTTGGGTAATTGTTGGCGAAGCAGGTGCGCGTCATACTTGCAACTGAGTTTGGGTCAACGTTACGCGTGGGTTGTCGACACACGAACCCTGTAGGACGGACCGGGGCCTATTTGAGTTGGCTGTGTTGCACCGGAGCTAAGAGCGACTCAGAGCTGCAAGGTACGGCCAGGAACAGGAGTGCCGCTTTCGAGAAGCGGGCACAAGGCGCACGATGCCTCCTTGGACATGCAGAATTGCAAAGGCCGTGGAGCATCTGCTGTAGCACAGATGCTAATCAGGTACCGGAAGCAGATGCAGACAGGGGTGCCCTCGGCGACTCGTGAGAGGGCAGACGACGCCAGCACCTGACGGCGAGTTTGCTGCTCGCTTGACGCTGTCAAGGACTTGCGATGGAGAAGCGCGGAGCCTGCGCGGACTTGGTAGCGGCGCTTCGCGAGTGTGAAGGGCCACGATCGGAAGGGAAAAGGGGCGGCCGAGTTGGCGCCCGCTCACCTCAGTCAGGCAGCCCTGTCGTCGCTCGTCGCTCGTCGCTCGTCGCTCGTCGCCCACGTCACCGTGCGGTCGAGGAGCGGCAGGGCTGCAGCAACAGACGACAACAGACGGCAGGATGGCGAGACGGCTGCAAAGGCGCGCCATGACTGCTCGAGGGTGCAGCTCTGCGCAATCACGGCTCTCGAACTGGAGGCCCAGGCGAGGCTCCTCGCGCGCGCGCGCTGTCCCGGAATCATGATGGCCGTTGCCGTCAGGCGCATCAAGGGCACATCCCTCCTGGTTCCTACGTTAGGGGCAGGCCAAGCTTCCGCGAAGGGTGGGCCGCTCGCCGCACCAATGAGAGGGGGGGCGCCCACACACAGGCCGCCAGTGGATGGCCGCTCAACGAGGCGACGTGGGCGCGCTGGCATCTGCTGGCGTGTTGGCCTGCTGGCCTGCTCGCCTGCTGGCGTGCAAGCGTGCAGGCGTGCAGGCGTGCAGGCGAGCGCAAGCCCGGCAGCACGTCGCTGTGTGGGTGACAGCTCGACAGTCTGCGTCAAGGCGCTATCGAGGGCGAGTGTGCGCTGAGGACGACCAGTGTCACAACCATGCAGGTTATTTTTGTGCCGGGATGCAGGACGGGCCAGTGGCTTAGCGGATGGAGGAGGGGAAGGGCCCGTTGCGATTCGCTGCGCCCAGTGCGTGTCCAGGACCTCATCGCTCCGCTCACACCCCGTCGAACCTCACGCCTCAGGGGACCGACCGCACTCGTCGCTCCTCGCCCATCCACCCACCCACCCACATTCGTTTTTGGCTCGCGCACCCAGCGTGCAAGCTGACCGTCACTCGCTACAGCTCGCCGCCGCTCTTCGATTCCACCGCCCTCATCGTCACCAACTCGCGCCGACGTAATCTCTCCGCGCCGCATACAGCACTATTCATCTCGGTGCATCCCGCGGCCCCGTGCTCAACGACCTGCCCCCCAGCCCTGGACAACCACCACCGCCGCCCACGCAACTGCAACTGCAACTACACCTGCACCTGCACCTGCACCTGCATCTGCCTCTACATCTGCCTCTGCCTCTGCCTCTGCCTCTGCACGCACGCGATCGCGCGGCCGCCGTCTGCATCGCACCGCCTGCAACGCGCCGTGACCATCTGAACTCGCTCCAGACGACCCTCGCCTGCCTCGTCGCGGCGCGCCGAGGATGGATTCCTCCGCCTCCCACATGCGCCCCTACACAACCAACGGCGATGAGGTGCCCCGGCCAGACAGCGCAGCGCCCGGCTCTAAGCCCCCTGGCGGCGATGTGAAGCCGCGTCTCACCAAAGACCAGCACGACATCCTCGAGCAGCACTTCCAGCAGCAGCACAAGCCCACGACGGGCGTAAAGAAGGCATTCGCCGACCGTCTGGGAGTGCCTCTCGACAAGATCAACGTTAGTTCTATGAGATGCTCGCTTGCAACCACACACAGCTAACCGTCGTGTAGAACTGGTTCCAGAATCGCAGAGCGAAAGTGAAGCAGGACAGGAAAAAGGCCATCAACCAGTACAACATGACTGTTGGAATGGGCATGTACGGCCAGCCGGTGCAAGTCATGCCTGGACAGCACTTTGCTTCTCCACCACACCACCCAGACATGTACCAGCAACACCAGCAACAACAACAGCTCCAGGCACAACAGCAACATCAGCAACATCAGCAACAACTCCAGCAACAACAACATCACCACCAACAACAGCAACACCAGCACCACCAACAACATCACCAGCACCAGCCTCACATGTCCATGCACCAGGAGTTTGGCCCCGTGACTGCTGACATCAGCCCTGCAAGCCTGCCGGTGCAGACTGTAGAAGGACCGTCAACGCTGGACCTCGGTCCCCAGACTTCCTTGCAGCAGCCCTTCGACATGCAATACAACCTGCGAACAATCTCCGAGGCTGATCGCTCGACCTACCATCCACAGATGGTCATGCACTCACTCATGGCTGCGACTGCCGGTGCGGCCTACCTGCAACACGACAACATGTCCAGCAACACGCAGCAAGAGACCTTCCCTTCTTACACCTCAAACCTGGCTGGTCATTATGTGAACGATATTGCTTTCTCGATGCCTACTACTTTACCCAACGAGCACGCACTACCACAGGATAGCTACAATGGATTCCCCGACTTCAGCAACCTGGACTACAGCACACTCGCAGCTCCACACGCTGACCCTTCCATTCCAACCGATGTTCAGAACAGCACAGGCACAGGTTCATCAGAGCCATCTCCATACTCAGGCAATCAGTCAGCAGCAACCCCTCAGTCATCGAATGGTCCTACACCTCCGGTTGCATCCATCACGTCAATGTATTCTGGTTGGAAGGAGGACCCAGCTTCGGAAGTACAGTTGGAGCAAGCAAACGACAACAACGACTTCGTAGCGTCTTTCAACCTCGGTCAAGGCACACCTTCTGAGAATACACTGCCCTTCTGGGCCCAAAACGACAGTGTTCCCTCGTTTCAGCAACATAGTCTCTACCAGCAGTTGAACGCTTCATCTCAGGCTATTCTCTCTTCCCCAGAACAGGATCCAATACGGAGGCTCAGTACGGCTCCATCGGACTTTGAGATCCCCCCAGTTTTTGGCGAAGATGCATTCAGACGTAGAAACTCTTCAACGAGCAATCTTGCGAGCAACATCGAGGCAATCCAAATTCGCAATGGAACCCCTGACGACTTCAAACAGCTCAGCCAGACCTCGAGCATTGCTGTGAGGAGACAGAAGCGGCCCGTTGCATTGAATTCGAGTGCGATGAGGAGTGCTTCGTACACTCCAGGCATGCCGTCGCCAGGAGGAAACCCAGATCATACCCTGAGAAGGATTCGATCGACCGGAATCTCCAACGGTGGAGGACGCATCCAAAAGTCCCAACCAGGCTCGGCGCAGCGTTCGCCCATGGTTTCCAGCTTTTCGGAAGCTGCCGCTTCTCCCAAGTTTGCGAGGACATTTTCGTCTTCCAGCACAACCACCCTGGGACATAACGGAAGCTTGGCACCACCGACACCCCTTACTCCTCAAGACATGGGTTTCTACTGGCAGCCACAAGCTCAAATCAGGAACCATGGCCTACCCGAGCACAGCAGCCCGGAAAGCTCAATCACAAACTGGTCTACTGAACAGCAGTCTGCGGGCGTGTTCACTAAGAATGGCTCACCTCCTTCGACGCCTCTCGACTTGCAGCGGCTCCATCATGTAAGACTTGCTAGTGAGAGCATCCACCGTGATACGCCTCCCCAGTCAGCTCCTCCGACTCAGCAAAGCTTTCCGCGTAACGGGTACATGCAACCTCCACAGATGCGCACTGGCTTCCATTCTTCGACGGATCTTAGCTTGGCACAGCCGAAACCCTCACATTTCAGAAGACCATCATTGCCAGACACTGCACAGAACCCGGTAGACGAAACCAGCCTACAATACCCATATGCCGGGAACTATGGGTACGACGAGATTTCGTTGAACGGCATCTCGCACAATGTTCCTTTCGCGCCTCCGGTCTCTTCCATGCCTGACTTCCTTGTCCATCAATACACACCCTCTCAGGGAACGACCGATATACATGGCAACACGATTCGTCGCATGGATCAGCCCAAGAGCTACATTTTCGCCAATCAGAGTGCGAGCGACTTCAAGTCCTAGATTCTTGTGTATCTGCACAAGACCTGAGCCACCTCGAAGCCTGCATTGTTTTCTCATCTTTTGTTGTTTGATATACCCGGTTCAGTGACTTTGCTGAGACGACAACGCTGGATATCCGCAGGGGCACGGCCCCATCATTATTTCGTTTTTCTCTTTCTATCATTGTTCTTTTCGTACCACTACCCTGAGTTGGTCAGGCACCTCGGTGTTTGCTGGCCACTACCTATGCCACTAATACTAATCTGGCCTGTTGATCCACTTCTGTCACATACGGCGTAGGCGTTGCATCACAAGGAGCAACAACATGGGATGAACACCTGGGTCAGGCCCAGTCACGAACTTTCTCAACGTACATTGCTATCGGCTGGATCTGCTTCATACTTTTCATAATACTTGCGGGAGCAGGGCTTGGATCTCTTGCATTTCGTTTCCTGATGGCTTCGCCGGCCTGTGGCGCACAGAGGATGACTACGTACGTAGAAGAAGCAGTGTTGCGCACCTTTCGTCCCAGGAAGGGACGACGCGTACACGCAAAACACAAAGAGGCAATGATTGCCTACATCATCATCTTTCTCGTGCCACTGGTATTGCTTTGTTTTGAGACCCCAGCATTACGTATACCGTGCCACCACTCATCTACACACTTACTCTTTTCTCTTCTCTGCGCCCCCAGCCTCTAGCAACAAACCCGTTTCCAGTCCACTCACTCATACAAGCCAAGTCAAGCCACACAGAAAGGGAAAAAAAAAGAATCACCACCCGCCAACGCCCGTGGCTGGCTGGCTGGCTGCACAGACGCCGCCGGTGCATCTCCCACCGGTCCGCCATCGCCTCGTATCCGGCACGCAGCGAACCCCCTGTGCCCTGCAACCGATCCAAGCCACTCGAAAACCCACACACACATACATACACGTGTGAGCTGAAGATTCCGCCTGCAGAGCCAATCGGAGCCGCGAGTGCAGAATCATCGAGAGTAGTTGGAAGGAAAAGTATGGTAGGCTAAGTCAAGAGGGTCGCGGTTCGTGTTGCATGCTGGAAATTTAGATTGGCGATAGGAAAGGGAGGTACTTGTGTGGATGGAGAAGGAAATGGGTCCGGGGGATAGAAATGGTTGGGCGGTAGGCTAATGCAGGTACCGCAACCGCGACGACGCGCGGTTGACTCTGATTAGATAGTAGGCTGAAAGGTGACGCCACGAAAAGGAAAGCCTCGCTTTCTTTTTTTTTTCTGGTTGCTTTGAGTAGTTGGTTTTGTGTCTTTGGGCGTGGATGGGTACCTTGTCTGTGAATTTAATTTCATAGGAGAAGAACTAAAAATGCTAATTTTGACTCCGATATGATGCTGGCTTATGTCTTTCATAAAGCACGGGTCGTTACACTCGTTGTCTTCGAGGCGAAAGTCCTCGACAGCTGTAAGTAGCCGCTGCCGAAATGGGGTTGGATTTGGTTGGATTGGTGAAGCTGGCATTGACTTTGTACCTATATGGTGAAAGTGTTGTGGCTTTTGTGTGATCAGACCGGGAGAAGCCCATGTGCACTTCTTGTGAACTCTCTGTAGTAGTGTGTTGTTTGTTTGTTCGTTTAGAATCAGTATGTAATGTCTGCGTGCCATTAGTTCTGGATGTGAGCTCACCTAAGGTGACTTACTGAGTTCTCCAGTGTTAGGACTCTTCCTTCTCTCGAATGGTTACAACCTAGCAGGTGCACCGTTTCGACAGTAAAAAGACTTGTCCTTCCACTGCATTCCCTCTCTTCATTTGCTGTCCACACTAGTAGACACAGACTCGCCCTACTCCCTAAATAGCAGTTAGGTCTTACTGCCTAAGACAGCTCATAATCTGCTGTTCTGTCCCTCAACCCTATCCGTTGTTTCACTCGATTTTGCTGTCTTTGTGCTCTCCAAGTCTCTTTACATCCAGCATGAACTCCTCATCAGGTACACAATCTTCCTCAAGCCACCTTAGGGGTGGTTATAAGGATAAAACTTTCGGCTCGTGATGGCTGGGATAAGAGTCTCTCTAGGTTCACAGGAACACGGTGTTAATTGCAAGGCTGATGTAGACGACCTTGAGTTATGCACCATAACTCCGCAGCGGAGAACCATGAATCCAGCATTCTTTTTGCAGGTTAGGTCATCGATGCTCGGATTAATTGTCATCTGGAGACCCATAGCGATGGCGTCTTGTGCGAGGCGGGACGCCGCTCCTTCTGATATCAGATGTAAGCCTATGTACCCTGAGTCATAGCGACGAAGACCCGTCCCAACCATCCATCCGAGAAGCTCCAAGACTTCCGCCGTCTCAACGGCAGTTAAGGTCTTGAGGTTGATTCGTGCATGTTCTGCTGAGGTTTCAAGCATCTTTCTTAACTCAGCGAACTCGGTGAAGTACTGCAGGTCCTTTTCGAGATTCTTGAGATTCCCATCAGAATGATTGATGAGTACTTCTGATAGAAGATCCAAGGCCGCCGTGCTTTCCGCGAAGTTGCGAAGAAGCACGGCGTGGACGATCGAGAGAAGCCAAACAGTTCTGTAAAATATGGGTACGTTGTATCGTCCATCCTGGGACCGGTCATCCGGTGTACTCCATCTTCGGCGCAGGATCTCTGGATCTATAAGGTGTATGCGAATCGTGAGCCAATCATACTCTTTACTCAGACGACTTCCATGCCTCTGGCCGTTCAGCTCATAAGGATCTACCTGCTGATGATGAGCCCAAGTGTTCATCTGGACAGGCAGTGAGGTTTGCGTCCGTCGGCTCTCAGCGCAAGCCCGTGACCACTGAGCCCAGTCTATGACATTCGCCTTAAGCGCTTCAAGCATCATCTGGAAGAGTTAAGCAGAGGTCGATGTTCTCGGCCAGAAAGGAACATACCCGAGGGTGGCTGCACATGATTTGTAACGCAAGTATGGTTGCTGCGATTGCATTGCTGCGTTCACGCAGTAATTTACGCTTCTTTGTTGATGTGGCTGCTCTAACGGACACCAACACCTCACGGAATTCATGATCGCGTTGCTTGATCTGCTCGGACAGCTGCAGCAATTGGCTTTGCAGATCTGCAATGTGTTTCTGCGTCTGCTGGTGCTGAAAACTATCCTCCTCTGCGCGGCTCTCGATTGTAGCTTGCACATGTGCATCGAGTATCTGGAGCGAAACCGCGTTCACATTCAAGATCCGGTCTCCCTCCGCTTGGACGATGACTCTCGTATCATGATGCTCATGTAGGTTTGCGATCTGAGTGTCCGAAGCAGCGGTACGGATATCCCTTCGTAGACAGGTCTGATTATCATGCAAATGCTTCCGAACGTCTGTTTCGAATCCCTGCAAGAGGACAGTTTGATCTGTTAACGCTGACTGGAACATGTCGCGATTGTTCATGAGAGCGTCAAGTATTTCTCTGGTTCGGGCGTCGCAATCATCGAATCGGGTTGTGGTACGTGTTTCAACGCCTTCAAGTCTCTCTCTAACATTGAAATTAGTTGAGTAGCTATACAAAAGGGTTAAATGTATACTTGATCAGAATGCAGATCTGCAGGTTAAGTTCATTTCGAAACCCAGCAAGTCTACTTTCTACACCAGCGATCTTCTCTTTGCCCCATACGCTCTTTATCGCCTGGCGCATACAAGTCCATCTTGTCTTCTTCCCCACTACTTTCACTTTTTCCAGCGCATTCAGCAGCTCAGTAGCAGTATCCGTAATTTGGTCACACAGCGCTTGCAGTGACGGATCGGCCAACGAAGTGGTCGCTGTCCTGACCTTGTTGTTCAGGATAGTCAGGCGTGCCACAGTCGCTTCGACGGCGAGGTCCTCATCCAACCCCTCGGGGCTTGAATGATACAGCTTGAGGCCTTTGCAGAGACATTTACTCCCGAAGTCGACAAGCTGAACGATACTAGAGACCACCTGAACGGTTGCAAAGGCCTCCATTGTTATGAAGTGAGATGAGGTTGAAGAAAGAAGAGAGAGAACGACCGGAAGGCTGAACGCAACTTGAGGCGCAGCATTGCATCTTGGGCATGCAGCCAACGCACGTATCAGCTTCGCTCAAAGTCTAACATCAGATCTTCGGTCGGCGCACAAGGCAGACTTGCTATATCGCTTTCTGTGGGAATCTAAAAATGTACTCGAACCTTTTGACAACTCTTCCGAACAAACTAAGGCTGAATTGTTGTTCTTCAGCGTATTGGGTGGGCGTATGCAGAATTGGCTGCGGATTTGCTACAACGCGGATGACAATACTGGGTACTGGAACTGTACCAGCCGAGTCACCATGCGGCACAACGAACAGTCTGTGAGACCCATGAGGTCGTCCACAATCGGCTGTAGTCTCACAGTCTGGAGTGCAGATGATACGTGAAGGGATGAACTGGGAAAATACACAGTAGGTAAATAGAAAGCACGCTAAAGCCTAGATTAGCGCTAGCCTGTTGCAGCGGGTCCGGTTGTCGGAGGACATAATTACAGCTACTTCACACATTGAACCAGAACACAAATGGCTTCACCACTTCTAAACGGATTTCCAACGAAACCATCTGCGGCTCCGAAGAGGAAGCTCCAGTATGCAGATGTATGGCCACCCCCCTCCAAAACTGACGCCGCAAACTGAGTTCCAAAACTCAGGTCGCCGTCACAGCAACAGCAAAAGAGTTTGCGGGCATCTACCGCGGGAAACAGTACCATGAACCCGATTTTGATGCAGTTCTGGATCGTGCGGTAGCAGCAGGAGTCGGTAGAGTGATGCTTACTGGCATGTTATTATCGGACATACAAACCAATATCGAAATTGCACGGAGACGGATAGAGCAATGCAAAGTCACCATCGGCGTGCATCCATACCACGCTACAGAGGCAGATGAAGGGGGCGAACAGTACTACTCAAAGATCTCCCAGGCGATTAATCGCACTCTGAATGAAGAGCCAGAGCTGCTTGGAGCGTTTGGTGAACTAGGATTGGACTACGACCATCTCGCCGCCGCATCGAAAGAAGCTCAGGTCAACGTTTTCAAGCGACAGCTCGACATGATAGTTTCCGAAGGCTGGCGGCTGCCATTGTTCTTACATTGTCGAGCAGCTTTCGACGATTTCGTGTCCATTTTGACACCCTATCTGGACCGCTTACCTCTAAAATCCGGTCTCGTACACTCCTTCGTCGGCACTACTTCGCAAATGCAGACACTCATTGACCTTGGGTTCGAAGTCAGCGTTAACGGCTTTAGCTTCCGCGATCGAGATAGTCTGGAGATGGTGCGTGCCATTCCTCTCGAGAAGCTGCAAATTGAGACGGATGCGCCGTGGGGCGAGATCCAAGCCACAAGCGAGGTCTCGAAGGCGTACCTGAAGAACGCAACTAAACTGCCCTATGCTGCGAAGAAGAAAGATAAGTTCCTCATGGGCGAGACGGTCAAGGAAAGGAATGAAAGCTGCAAGATGGAGGGTGTAGCATTGATCGTTGCGGGTCTGAAAGAGACTAGTGTGGATGAGGTTGCAGATGCAGCATACGAAAACAGTACGAAGATGTTCTGGGGCAAAATCTAGGGTTGCTATAGATATATAGAAAACTATAGAAGGTGGTATGTCAACTCTTGAGCTGAATTGAACTACTACTATATCCACAAATTCAACAATCACACATTCGAACCCAGTATCATACTAATATCCACAACATCCTCAAAACAATCCCAACAAGAGCAGCAATCCATCACAGTAAGCTACACCACAGGGAAAGAAGCACAGATTTCGCTACAAGCCATGCTGGCACTGAAATCGTCAGTGCGGCATATGTACCTGATCAAAGGGCTGTGTTTACTGTTGTGAATCGCTTTGGATTCTCCAGAAGGATTCGGAATTCACTTAGTGTTTCGCAATCGGGAAGGCTGGGGTGCTGTACGAAGCGGAGTTCGATATCAAGCTATCTTCACTAGTTCAGTGCTCTCGATTCGTCATCACCACCGAGAGTCATGCGGATGGAAAAATGGTACGATGGAACGAGCTTCATATACGAGATGGAGAGCTATACTTAGGTCATGTTCATGTTTTAATGATATATCGCCAATTCCACAATGATCATGAGAGCCAACCAACATATATTGTTCCTTGCCACGCCGACAGATTCAGCACATGGGGGACCTTACTCACGGCCTTACCAAGAACTGCGGTCGTTGTGAATAATGCGTTCCACATGCTAGTTCTCCCGACTTGGTAGAAAGCAGTACAGCAGTATCTCACGGCAAATGGACTAAGTAAGGCTATGATTTCAACTACTCGATCCTTCAACAGGGTCCATGCCCTCAACTGTGCTTACGAGCACGCTTCCACAGCATCGACACTCAGCCTCGAATCCTCGCCAGGGTCCAGGGTCTCGGGGTCCAACGAACCAGCGAATGTGACAGCTGACAGGTCCCGAGCAGGCAATCCACGACTCCGTGCATACCGACTTTTAACATCTGGCCAGAGAGAATCCCGAAGCAAAAAATGGGCACATCGGTATGCATGTGGGTCTTGTCAAGAAGCATTGATAGAAAGCGAATCGCGTTCCCGTCGTGACATATTTTGCTCGGTTGAGCATTTCGATAGTAAGACTAATCACTGCTACCAAGCCCCATTGTCTGTTTTACAGATATCGCGCAGTACGCGTCTCTGCTTGGCGTGAATGCCGCTCGACAGATCAACCTAGTTGTCTGTTATCTATCTCTTTGTACAGCGGCCTTATATCCCTTCCAGACGTCAGAGAGGTCCGGCGTTCCCCCCTCGGCGGCGGCACGGTGGTGGAAGCGGGTAAAATCTCGATCCTAGCGCTGGTGGGGCAGCGATGCTAGTGCATTTACTGGTGCGTTCCTTTCTACGGAGATTTACCATGTGCTGAATGGGAAGCCCTTGTGTTGGAGTTTTTGGCTCGCTTCGGAGTGGGCAGGGGTCGCGCAGGGATGGGGGTGGTAGTGAGAGGAACAAGCGGGGTTGCGGCGGCACGGAAAAGTCTTGAGTGAGGGAGTTGAGGTGCAAAAGCAACGAGGAGTGTAATACAGGTTTTTCTTTTGGGTGGAAAAGAAAAGCAGAATGGATGAGCACGAACAACGGTAGATTTGAGAAAAATGTGCAGATAATAGTGCAGCCGGTTGAGAATCCGCCACAAGAATCTGGGCAGCTGAGGTGCATGCACATCGAGGAGACTAAATGTAGTAGACGGATGCTATCCAACACGATGTGACAGGTTGAGTGGACCTCCGGTCGCTGCCGTCCGGCTACAGCCCACCCAGATCTTGCCTCAATACATCGAGAATCTTCTTGCTATCCACCTCTTCATCTGCCGTGTTGCTTGTGCCATCATCCTTGAGTCTCTTCAGTATTTCAGGATCCACATCCTTCATCAGCTCTTCAAACTCTCTCTGCTGTTCGCCTTCTTCTTTTCGGTAATCTTCATCTAGCATGAAGTTCTGAGGTAACTCCGACATTGTGGAGGCAAAGTAGAATATTGTAGGAAATTCTTCGACTGTACAACCTCGCAAAGCATCGCCGAGTGTATCGGAGGGTGTCAGAGGAATTAGTACGCGTCGATTCGAGCTTGTTCTTGGTCGCAGGAGGTAAAAATTATAACGCGCATCTATGGGAGAGTCAGATTGCGCGGGACCAGGCTGTGAGGCGTCTCCTTCTGCCGTCCTTGTGTCCTCCTCCGTTGGTGCTGAAGATTCTGACGTGGAAGGAAGTTGTTCAGGCGTTGTTGTAACCGGCTCGGGCTGAGGCGATGCAGGCTGATCTTTTACTGGCTTTGCAGCATCTTGTGGTGCGGAACCGAGCATTGAGGGTACTTCGGCCCCTCTCTTCCTCTTCTTTCTTGACGTCGTGCTCTCAAACAGTGGATTTATCCTATAAATCGGTTCTACAGCAGAACTCTGTGTGAGTGTCCGGCTCGTGTCTTCCCCGATCCATTCAACTGTCCATATAATATTCTTGTTGCTTTGGCACTGTTAGCGGCTCCTGGCATGAGGATGCGGTACTCGAATCTTACCCTGATTTTGAGCGATGGGTCTTGTTCTCTTTCGCCCTGCTCATACCTTTAGGTGCTCTAATTACTTTGACGCCAGCAGCTGCAAGTTGATAGTCCATCCTCTGTGTCTGATCACCTTTCGGTCTGGCATTGAGACCAGCATCTAATCCCTTCTCTGTTACAGATCTCTCTGACTTTTCAAGGTCACGTTCGATGCCAGAGAGAAAGTTGTAGTCATGGTCGATACCTGCCGGTGTGGCCAGCTGAGACTTTTTGACATATTTGGTAGGATCTCTCTTGCCAGAGCACTGAGCCCATTGCTTATGGCGCTTGACGCATGGCAGTGAGCACGTGCGGGCGGAACAACCTGGACACTTGTACTTGGATTCTTTGATGTTGCTATGAGTGTTAGTCTGAGGGCATGTAATGCGTGAAGACTTTAATTTTCTACATGCAGACATTCGGTTTCTGAAATCGTATTGCGATGTCGTCGACTGCTTTGGTGGAGCTGTAAAGTCCGATCGGTACATGTAGACATACCATATACTGCATAAATTGCTCAGAAGAGCTTGGTCTGACATGCTAGTCAACTTGTGGGTGCAAGCCTTCCGTAAGATCAAGATCAAAAATTTCCCGTTGCCAGTTCTCAGATACTAGGCAAGCCACACAGATGCTGCGATCGGGTCGGAGATGCTGAACGTCAGTAGCGCAGGGTACAGTCTAGGGCTCGTGAACGAGACTGTCCATTATGTGTTGGCGCAATAATGTTGCTAAGCGGTGGTTGGAAAAGAACTGCAAAGGCTTGGCAGCTGGTGCAAGTTGAGTGGCCCGTGCATACATCTGTGCCGTCCAATAACGCCTCGCACTCCATCGCTGCAAAAGGTAAGATGCAGGATGTCGAGCGTTTCCTACTCGAAGGTTTTGACAGCGTCATGATAGGCGCAAGACTCATGAGAGATCGCAAGCTAATTGCTGTCAAAGTTCGAGTGGCTGACGATTAGCTCGATAACATAGTTTTCGCTTGCAGTAACGGCCAGTCTGGATACCCACGCACTGTTGCCCCGGAGCCGGATCTTTGTCGCTCTAGCAGTACTTGTCACGCACAAACAACAAAGTATTGGCGCGCTCGAAGCTACCACTTCTGTAGTTGTTGTCCGCGATAAGACATATCAATGACGGGTACGGAGCCGGGCATACCCTCGTTCGCTTCGACGTTGCCAGGTTCATCCAGGAGTGGATCAAACAGGATGACCAAATCGATGGAGGGGTACTGAGAGGACCGGACGCTTATAGGCAGTGTAATCTATGGAGAGAGACGTCCAGAATCGAGTCTCATGCAAGCCCATGGTTGCCGGACAACGTGGGCGAATCTACCCGATTTGACAACCCAATCAACGTTGCCCAGTGTTTCAGCTTCATGATCTTCTCCATGCTCCACCTCTCTACTGCAACCAAAAACCATGGAACCGGCTGGCGCTACGTTCGCAATCTCGACCAATGAGGCCGAACAACGGGCGAGTCAACGCTTCAAAAGTACATCGATCGTCGACCTTGAGGATGCTACACTCCTGTGCCTAGCAGGTAGCCCAGTTTGGCTGCAAAAGACGCGCGCACGTCAATCATCGCGTCAGAATCCTTGCAGTTATAGCTGACAGTCAGGGGAACGCTCGAGAAACGTCGACATGTTATTCGCCGAGAGCGGAGCCTGTTGCAGCGGGAAGCCGCCGTAGCTTGCTGCACGTTTGTGAGGATGCACGCTGCAGATGGCCCTCGCGCTGTGCACAAAGCTGCAGCGACTCAATCCCACCCCAAAGCGACTCCCAGCATGAGCCCACACCGTGCGCTATTGCCACTTAAGGGCGGGGTTCTGACGGTCGATATGCCCATCCACAGAGTTTTGGCTACCGTGGGCACGCTGCAGCACAGCAAGACGGCGAGACAGCAAGGGCCGGTGGCGTGCGAAGTGTGCTCTGTGGAGCTGCTCGCTGGCAGTGTGCACTACAGCCCGGGTCCCTGGCATGGTGTGTGAGAAGGGTTCGCACGCGGCACGCCCACCTGTCTGTCGCCGCCAGCCGCTGCGCATGCCGGAGAGACGGTTGCTGCTCACGGAAAAAAGAAGGCCACAGCTGGGCAGCGCGCACGCCCCTGACTACACCATGCTCGGAGGCGGAGCCCTTTAAATGCGGATTGGCAGGGAACATGGTCTCATTTCCTCAACCGAGACTTGTGAAGCCCACCCATGCTAGCGTTCGGGTGGTTCTCCCCCAAGCTCCAGCCCGAGCTTCGAGGGCGTCGCAGGTCCCCAAAAGAAGCCAGCCGCCTCATGAGTTCCCCTTGCTGCAGCACTCCTCACTGCAATCACGCAGCAAGGTGACTCGGTCCGTTTGCCAGGCAGAGTTCGTTGAGTTGCTGTCATTGTGCTCTGATCCTACCGCATGCCCTTCTGACGCTCGTCGATATCTTCGGATGTTCTCTCTGTCCTTATCATAGTACAACCAAGCCTTGGACCCTCTGGACGTCACCCAGCGACTTTTTTCGCGCGATCCATTCGGTACCAGCGTAACGCACTCCAACCATGGCCCCGTCCTTGACCCTCCGTCCTCGCACTCGCGATGACCGGCCGCCTACCAGGGACAACACCGACCACAGTCTCATCATCCCCAGTCGCACCTCTTCGCTCCACTCGCGAATCACCCAGCCGCTCCCTTCAACGTTGAATGTCAAACAGGGTGCTCGCAGCCCCAAGACATTGACCCATGCCTACATGGTATGCGGTGTTGGCCGCGAGCCATCGCAATGGGTGAAGGCACCTGCGCCAGCCCAGGGCAAAATTGGGCACATGAAGGGCGCAGTGGGCACATTCTGGCTGCCAGAGATCTTGGGTAGCAGTCCCAGACTGGAGCAAGACAACGAAATCGCAAGGTCTCTTCACGCTGCTATGCGGGTATGTATGCAATCTAGAGAGGAATACTGCGCATATTCTGATCACGTCATAGGCCTGCTTTCCTCACGATGTCGAGATTTGCACCGGAAGGAGCCAGCCACATTGCGTTCACCATTCATTTGTCCTCCAGCAGGATTCCTCTCACACTCTCTACGGAATTGCTCTGCGCGTCTGGTCTCGCGCGGACGAGAAGAGGGCCGAAACAATCCGCGACCTGCGTAGGCGCATCGAGCCAGACTTTTTCGACAGCCCTGATGAGACCTACTGGATCCCGTACTGCCTGAGCTTCCTCTCGAGATACCCCTTGTACAACTTGCTCGGCGACTACCTCAGAGGCATGTGGATCCACTGGAACAAGGCGACCAACCTGTTCCACGCCGAGGAGGTGTCTCGCATCCTCAGTTTCCCCGCGCCACGACTGAACGACCTAGTCCGGATTGACATGAAAGACTACGCGCTGTGCTACCAGTTCCCCTCTTCGCCAACCGGCTTTCAGAACTTCGCCATGTGGCCACTGTTCACCTGTCTCTCCATCCCTAACATTGTCGGGGTGATTGAGGCTGCCGTATCGCCGACACGACGAATCATCTTCACTAGTCACTATCCTGCAGTACTTACCATTGCAGCAGAGACCATCCGATACTGCGTTCGAGTGTACGAGTGGAGTGGTCTGTACGTCCCTGTCGTGCATGCGCGTCACGTTAAAGACCTCGTACAAGAGCCGGGCCCGTACATCCTGGGTGTAACATCAGAATGTCGATCGCTCTTCACCGCCCCAACCGACGCCCTTGTCGTAGATTTGGACCGCAACTTTGTGCTGACCTCCAGCCCGCCGACCGCCCTCACAGCTGGACAGAGGACAAAGATGATTCAGCGTCTCACACAGGCTCTCAACGGCGAGGTGTCGCCGACTGGCGTGCCACAACATTTGCGATCTGCGTATGGAGGCGGCAAGCTGATCCCTGCTGGTCAGATCATCGTCATGCGCGGTGAAGTTGAGAGCATTCAGGATCCAGACTGGTGGAACCAGGATGCGGTGATGTCGATCATGGACCACGTGTGCGAGAAGCTCGTAAGTGATCAGCTAACTAAACGCCCCTCGTATTTGAGACTGACAGTGTATTACAGGGTCGTAACAGTGGAATGAAGGCAATCTTCGGTGGGTCCGTCAAAAAGCCACTGATGACCAAGGTCTCCATGCGCCACCTCAACGAGATTGTTCGTGAGCGCAACCAATACTCTCGTGATGCCCAGGAAGCTTGGCAGGACTTCATCAACCTCAAGGGTCGTATGGACACGGAGATTTCCAAGGTCTCCAAGCGCAACAACTTCTTGGTTGAAGAGCTTGAGAGCTGGAAACAACAGTTTCTCAAGTTTCAGACTTTCGCTGAGCAGCTCACCAAGGAGACTCAAGAGCTCAAAGTCAAGATCGAGAACCACAAGCGTGAGAACCGTCGTCTCACTGGTCTTATTGATCAGCAGAAGGATGATGCAGCTCGCCTTACCGTTCGACTTTCTGGCACCGAGAAGCAGCGTGATGACGCTCTTGAGGCTCTTGTTCTTCAACAGGAGATTGCCGAGGAGCTTGAGCGTGAGCGCAAGAAAAACAAGAAGGAGCTCTCTGCTCTCCAGCACACCAACGGTTCCCTTACCCGACAGCGTGATGAGACTCAGCGTGTTGTTCTGCACCTTCGTGCACTCATCGAAGGCCAGACTCACCACATGGAGCACATTGTGAAGTCCTTGAACCAAGACGACATGAACAACTATATGGGCGAGGGTTTCGAGGATGTTACCGAGGAGGAAGAGGAGGAGTTCCACGAGACTGAGCCTCAGACCCCCATCCGGGATAGGTCAGAAGTTGGCACTATCCGCGGCGTATCTGGTATTGATAGCCGCAATGATTCGAGAGCAAGCACCGCAAACGGTACGCATCTTGATGGCGAGGACGTCACACCAGACATGGAGCACCGCTTACACAATTCTCCAGCGCGCAACTCGAAGCGCTTCTCGAACCAGTCCATGGTCGATGTTGCCGACCGCGTCCTCCGTGACAAGACCGACGCTATCGCATACATCATCCGCAACATCTCCGAGCAGTGCGCCGCCGCCGTCGAGGGACTCCAACTTGCTCAGCGTGCCGACACCGAAGACGGCGACAACCACAGCGAGCGCCGCGCTAGCGTGGGTCAACAATCGACTGTCGACGGTCGCACGCAATCGACAATCGGCAGCGAATATGGCGACGAGGACATGCTTCGCCCTGGCCGCGGCTCCAGCATCCCACCCACCCCTGATCTGAGCCACCGATCAAGCACATCCATGTCCATGGCCAGCGCCTCCACAACCCCGGACCGAACAAGTCTGCAGCACCGCACACACGACATCCCGGACGTCCCTACCCGCATCGTCGAGGACGAGTCTTTCGATGACAGCACATCGTACTCGGACTTGCCTGTATCCAAGTACGCCACGCCTCTTCCCCGCTCGCGCCAGAGCTCGCGTCATGTGCGGTAGACCCGCACGGCTTTTGTACGACGATCTCTTAGCTGGCTCAACTAGCCTTCTCTTTTTGCGGTCCATCACCGCCGCCCTTCATCTTACGGGCTATCTGGCTCTCCGAGCCCATCCATATTGCATACTCATATTGATATTCCAACACCCCTTTCTTGGCGTCGGCGTTGTCAAAAGGGTGCAACTCACGTTCTTACTGTCCTTGACCACAACGTTCTAGCTTATATGTTTTCCTCTCCCTACGAACCCTTTCTTGTGTACGGCCTTGTTGGATTTCTGGTTGCGCAGGTGCAGTGGACGCGCAGTGGAGGATTTTGGATGGATGGTGGATGCAATGGAACTTGTGGATGTTCGTCATCGGGGCTTGCAAGCAAGTCGGTCGAGTCGAATCAAGTCGAGGTTTCCTGAATGCTACGGGGATTCTTTTATGTATCTTATCTTAGCGACCATTTTTTTTGTGTAGCGTATAATACCATATTTCCTCCTCTTACCCGACCTTTCTCTGCTCTCTCAAGCTATACTTGTTGATCCCCCCTCTCTCTCCAGCTTCCTCTAATGCATGGGGCCCATACATCCCAGCAAGCCACCACCACCAACGCCCACACCACGCCACCTACTATCCAGCTAGCCCCACGCCCCATCCCCATCGGCGCTACGCGTGCAGCATCTCATCGCATCTCATCTCACCCCATCTGCGCCGCGATCTGGTGGCTTACCTGCGTGTCCCGACTGCATTCCCCGCCTCGTTTCGGAGAAAAGCAACGGCACGTTAGCGGTCGGCGTCGGAAGGCGGGGGGACTGCCATTGATGGCGAAGATGTCTACGCGCGCTTGTGGTTACGTTTACATTTTCACTTGCGGCAGTGTTTGCCTGTTACGGTATGAGGGGTTGAGAGGGCGAGAGATGTGGGTTGTGAGGTTGGTGTTGTGCAGTGCTGGGTATGTAGGTGGGTAGGGTAGCTGGGAGTTGAGTTCACTGAACTTGAGTTGACGTGTTTTTTGTTAGGAGAGCAGCCAGTGGTATAGTATGTGGTCTTTGCTTCTTGTTTAAGGAAACGCTTCGTTCATGCATAGTTTCCATGCTTTTTGCTTACACTTTTTTGACATCGAGGAGATTAAGCTGATGATACTTCTACATACGATAGATGATGGAAAAGGATTTTTTCCGGTTATACCACACTCCAATAACACTTTGTCATGCGAGTCTAGTGAACAAACAGTTTCGTGTATATGACGATGTTGGCTGTGTCTCGCAAGGTGGGATCGATTAGGATAGAGTCGGTTGGGACACAGCATAACGCTGTACTACTGTAGTGTTGCTGACTGCACTGAGGGGCTGTCAGAAGGCCGATGGGTGACAGATGTATGACTGGCTGATATCATCTTGGTCCTGCGTTGAAGGCATTGCATCGCGTTCGTGGTGGCGCGATTCCTGCAGTTGGCGAGGTATTGTGGTGGTGTTACTGCATGTGTGTGAGTGGATGCAGAGGAATGTGTGCTGTGTAACCTGGTATGCGGGTTGCGTCATCGTTTGATTCGAGCGGCGAGTTGTAAGCACCGGATATCAAGAGATGTGGTTTTGGTTCGTAGATGAGCTTTTGGGTTTTTAGTGGTTGGCGTGACTGACACTACTTCTAGTCTTGAGAAGCAAGAAAGTTGAAGTGAGAGTAACTTAACCGCCTAGGTTGTTAGATGACAGTAACCATTAGAAACTTGCTACCAAGTTCTTCTGTCTATATCTGCAGAGCCTATTAGCTTGTCCAATTTTATGCATATGTAAAGCATGTCGGGTTTGAATGCTTCTAACCACGACCATGTTGTACAGGTTGTACATTGCTTCTGCTATTTAGTGGACCTTATAGAGCTACATGGAAACGTCTTTGATACTATAGACACCTGACAAGGTATTTAGCAAGCATGATCTGGTATGGCTGCCGTGCAATCGCGGGTCGTACGAATAACTACTAGACGATATAGCTGGCCGAGTGTCTACAGCTAATCTGATCTTTAACTAGACAGAATTTGTACAGTGGGGCAAGTTAGCGGCTTAATAGCGGACGATGCTAGTTTGATATATACAAGAAACTGTTGCGAAGTGAGAGATGACATGACCTAGGCAGCCGAGCAAAGCCAACTAATATTGCCCTAACTTGAGCTTGTGTATCATGCTACAGCAACAGCCGCGGCACGACATTCACTATATTGGCTGCCTTACGATCTAGAAGTGAGTGACATTACCAATGTTACCCCATCCAAGACGACCCAAGATGTTGTATTTAACCGAGATATTAGTGTTCCTCAGTACTGCCGGCATGATTTCTGTAGTGCAGTCAGATGAAAAGAAACTCATGCTGCTTTAGAGGTTCAGCATCCCGTCTTGCAAATGGTACAAGATCTTTCCCCTTGTCGCTATGGATGCACGCTAGCCATGAACTATTGATCCTTCGGCCGACATATCGAACCACTTCCCGGTGATTCTGGTACCGGGTACAGCAATGTCCCGCACTTGCTCGATGGCGAACTACACGTGCCTGGGACTGATGTGTCTCGAAAAGCGCGATGTAGGGGAGGAGTCAAAGGTTGTTGTTGGAGGGTTCACCTACCGAGCAGTCAAGATTTTTCTTGCAGTCGCCGTAGCTAAGCACTACTACAATTGCCATTGTTTGGTCAGATCGCTGTACAGAGTGTGGTGTCCATGCACACGCAGCAATATCTCTTGACAGGCTGGTGAGAAGACATTCAAAAAGACTGGAAACTCTCGCTTCTTCCGCAGGCCGAATCATAGACGATACTCGACTGTCCAGAACCGTACGGATAAAAAGGTAGTGTTCACAACGCATAACATATAAATCGTTGACGCAAAGAAGTCTCGGGTGGCGGATGGCAAGCGGCACCCGTTGAGACGCGGATTGTGTACAGGCCAATGGACCGAAGCTCTTTGCATGGCGACACGTGTGAATGTCTGGGGTGAGCTGGTTCGTCTGTGACCGTCATGCATACCTTTGATTCAAGCTCGTAAGCTGGGTGCATAGTTTGGGAGCTGAGTAGATGGAATGCTCTCTGGCTTTTTTCTGGGCGCCTAAAGGACACAATGCAGAGTTGCCGTACCGTGTAGTCTCCTATCTTTACTCGGCACGAAAAGGAGAGCGCTTCACGATTGGTGCCAACGTGCAGTTGTCCTGAAACACGATCACCCTCTGGTAGCCTATTGCCTATGCAGACTAGTGTACGCGCCATTTCAGAACGGCGTAGGATCGCCGTGAAGTGGCAGGCACCGTGTGAGCACTCGAATGTCGAAGGCTGGGAGTCGTTAAGAATGGAAGGTTTACTAAAATGGCGATAACGGCATGTGGGCGACTAATGCTACACTGCTCAGGTTTGTTGGCGCAGACGATGCTGGACAGGCGTGCGAACACGTCAAAGACGCCAGTGACCAGGCAGTGAAGGTGAAGCGGCGTGGGCCAGGAAGCAAACAATAGATGCGCGTGCTAGATAGGGCGCACGTTGCACAACGGCGTTGACTGCCAGGACAGCTGTAGCGAAGCCGAGGTGGAGTCGTGGACAGCAGCGAAAGAGCTTGGGTGTGGCTTGTTCGAAGGCCTATAAGCGCGCCTTCCCTGCATGAGACAGGGAAGGTGCGGCCAAAAGAGTCGGTGCCTTTCCCCTGGGAGAGCTGGACTACATCCCGCTATGGCCAGGGGTGCGGTTGGGTCTCTTGCGCGGCGCTCGCTCATAGAATAATTCCCCAGCGTCGACTGTTCATTCTTATTCCGGTGATTGTTTTGCGCTGCCACTTGTGCGTCATCCACACTGCAGTTGGGCGTCGCAGCTTGAGAGCGATCAATTGCGCGCGCGCCTTTGTTTGCCGCATCACGCACCCATGCAAACGCGAGCTACCTTCACCAGTGAGATTCACCTTCACCTGGCTTGGCCACAGTAAACCACTTCTTCGACTCGTAATTGCCCAAACACCACCCACCCACACAGCGACACGACATCGCTTCTCGACGAACGGCACCGCCGTGGTCGCACACAATGGAATCACCGCCGACGTCGCCGCCAGCGCGCGGGAAACGACCCATGAGCGCTATGATTCGCCCAAACCGCAGTTCCAGTCGTCTGAGCATGAGCAGCAAGATGGGCGGCAGTCGAGCTTCAGACGACGAGAGCAAGACTGCAGTCAAAGTCGGTATGTGCACAGCGCCTGCCCTGAGCTTCCCCGCACACAAACACATGTCTAACAGCAGCCATTACAGCCGTCCGTGTACGTCCCCCACTTAAACAGGGCGACCCAGGGTTCGATCTCGTCCCGCAGCGATTCCGCTCACCACACTGTCACGTCACTTCACCCTCGAGTCTCGCTGTCGACCCAGCGTCAGGCGGCCGGAAGGTCTTCGTCTTCGACCGCGTGTTTGGGGAAGATGTGGACCAGGAGGGTGTTTTCGAGTACGTCGCCGACAGCGTCAACTCGTTTGTCGAGGGCTACAATGTGTCCATCCTGGCCTACGGTCAGTCGGGCGCCGGCAAGTCTTACACCATGGGCACGACAGGCCCCGACGACCAGGGAAATGCACAAGTCATGGGCATCATCCCCCGTGCAGCTGCACTGCTGTATGAAAAGCTCGAAGGTCCCAGCGCTCGAGCACCTGGATCTGGCATTCGTCCTCCTAACTCTCGTGTATCAAGCATGGGTTCACTCAATTTCGCAAGCAAGCCGACTACCAAGAAGAACTGGCAGCTTACAGCAACCTACGTAGAAGTAAGTGCTCACGCACACCATCAATCTGTAGCATCGTTAACCCACGCAGATCTACAACGAGCAACTTCGCGACCTTTTGCTCTCCGACACGGTGCCCCACAACGCGCGTCCGGAAGTAATTATTCGCGAGGAGCCTGGAGGCCGAATCATACTTGCTGGTCTCACCCAAGTTGCAATCAACTCAGTCGAAGACTTGTTGAACGCGCTCAACTTTGGTTCTTCGATTCGCCAGACTGATGCAACTGCTCAGAACGCCAAGTCCTCTCGCTCCCACGCCGTCTTTAGTTTGAACCTTGTTCAAAAGAAGACCTCATCAGCACCGACCGCGACGCGAGAGAAACGTCGATCGGTGCCTCTCGAGGCCATGTCAGGCTCAGGCGAGCATCTGGTCACAATCGACAGCAAGCTGCATTTCGTCGATCTGGCAGGAAGTGAACGTTTGAAGAACACACAAGCTTCGGGAGAGAGGGCAAGGGAGGGTATCTCCATCAACGCTGGGCTAGCGAGCTTGGGAAAGGTTATTTCACAACTGTCCTCCCGCCACCACAGCGCTCACATCTCCTATCGAGACTCACGCCTTACGCGCCTGCTCCAAGACTCACTGGGCGGTAACGCCATCACTTACATGATCGCGTGCATCAATCCAGCAGAGTTCCATCTGAGCGAGTCCCTGAACACGGTTCAGTACGCACAGCGTGCCCGTGCCATCCAGACCAAGCCTCAGATTCAGCAAATCCACGACGACAGCGACAAGCAGGCGACGATTCTACGCCTCAGGAACGAAGTGCAGTTCTTGCGAGACCAGATGAGGATTTCTCAAAACACTGACAGGATGAAGACAGATCCCAACGAGCGTGCCAGCCAACAGTACGAACGCGAGATGGAACTCCAAAACCAATTGCTTGACTTCCAAGAAAATTACACCGCTCTCAGCTTGCGCCACTCTAAGCTCATTTCTGAAATCTCAAGAGTACGCGACAACGAAGATGCAGACACGCCTATTCTCAGAGGCACCGTCGGTGATTCTGCGCTGGAGCGCCTGAAACGCTCCAACTCGTTTGCGGATGCCGTTGAAGATGTGGTTATGGAGTATGAGAAGACCATTCAGGCGCTGGAGTCGTCTTTGTCAAACACGCGAACGTCAATGTCTGGACAAGAAAGCGATCTTCTCGAGAAGGAAGCTAGGATCTCACTGCTCGAAAGCCAGAACCACCAGCTGCAGACCCGTATCCAGAAAGCAGTGGAACGTGATGCTAGCAACGAGGAGTATGTCAAATCACTCGAGCGCCAGATCGACAGCTCCGTCTCTGGCATCGAGAGGACCGACACTACTATCTCTGACTTGCGAGACAAGTTACAAAAGGCCCGAGAGAACGAATCTAGCTGTGAGGAGTACATCTCCACGCTGGAAGAGCGCCTTGCTGAGAACGAGCAAGAAGTCGAAGTTATGACACGTGAGATTGAGCGTCTGAAGCATGTGGTTGAGAGACAGCGCAGCATTGGAAAACTTGACAACCTCCTCTACGAACTCGACACTGTACGCCAAGCGGACATGAAGCCCGAGGAAGGCCTGACGAACGGACACTCCAGAGGGCCAAGTGACCCCTTCGTTGAGAAGCGATCGTCTGTTGGTAGGCATTCTCCTCTGGAGGGCACTCGCCACTTCAGCACCACAGTAGACGCCATTGCAGAAGAAGACGACAGTGAGCGCCCTACTACTGCAGGAGCTGCAAGCGGTAAAGACGTATCCGTAGGGCTTGATGACAACCGTTCGAACAAGAGCATCTCAGTCAAGGGTCTCGTTCCAGAGGATGCGATTGAGGAACCAACTAGTCCTGCTCAGTCCAGGTTTGTCCACGATAAGCTCGACTCCGTCACTCAAGAGCTCTTCGATCTTCGCGTTGAACATGAAGGCACTCTACAGGACTACGAAAAGCTTGCTAGCAAGTACCAGGAAGCTCTACGTACTCTAGCTTCTCTCCAAGACACCGTGGATGAAGCACGTCACGGATCGTCTCGCCCGACATCTTTTTTAGGCAGCGCCGAAGCCAACGGACTCGACAAGGAGCTTGGACAACCTACGTCCTCACTTGCATTGTCTGCGGAATTATACTCAGCAGAATCTGGCAACATTACTACGCCTGAGGATGCTGCTGAGCTTAGCGACGATCATGCTGAAACCGGACGGTCATCGACTGCTTCCACTGAAGGTGAAGCCGCAGTTCCAAAAGCCATCCTTGTCCAGGAACTGCAAGCTTTGAAAATTTTGCATGATGAAAAGGAGAAGCGTGTTGCTGAGCTCAAGCGAGATTACTCGGACCTGCAAGAGCAGCACCAAGATGCGCTGGACTATGTTGAGGAGCTCAAGTCTGAAGTCACCAAAGCTCATTTGACCCGCCCTAGCTCACCTTCTGTGCACATGATCCGCCGCAAATCCAGTCAGGCATTGCTTTCGAACGATCGCTCTCACCGCGCTGTTAACTCGCTGCGCAGCCTGGCTATTGACAAGCTTGATGAAGAGCCTGCCCTGGCCTTCGAGAACAACTTGAGTGCAATCGTGACGGAGTTGAATACCAGATCTGAAAGGGTACTGGAGCTGGAATCCGAAGTTGCTTCTGTGCGAAAAGAGATGGAGAGCAAGATGACTCTCATCAGTGGTCTCACAAAGGAGAGGTCCAGTCTGAAGGCTTCTACGCCGCTCGACATCTCCATTGTTGCGACTATGCAAGACCAGATCAGGCAGAACGAAGAACAGATGAGAGAGTTGAAGAACTCTTACGCTCAGCGAGAGCTCGAACTCCGAGAGCAGGTAGCTATGCTCACAGCTTCAGCAAAATCACCAGACTCGTCAGATGAAGCCCTTTCTGCACGTCAGATGTCTGATGCCGCAGATGATGATATGACTTCGGCTGCTGACGAGGATGCCAACCGCCATCGACAGCTGATCAGGCTTACGAACGAGGCCGCCCAGTGGCAGTCAAAGCATCTTGAGGCTATCGAGGCCACCAAAGCTTCCGAGAAGCAGCATCTTGGCACCGTCCGAGAGCTAGAGTCGGCTATGGAGCAGCTGCAGGCAAACCACTCTGCTCGATTGACGGAACTTGAAGACACTAGGGGTGCTGAATCAACAGCAGCACTTGAACAAGAGCGTGCTAAACACGCAGAACTTGTTGCTGCCTTGCAGGCTCAAGTTGACGAGCACAAAGCGACCGCGGGTAGTAACGCTGCGCGCCTTGCTGAGCTTGAACAGTCGCATGCGAACATCATCAAGCAAGTTGAAGAAGACTCGGAAGCTAGGGCGCTGACCGAGAAGGAGCTCGATACTCACAAATCACTCGTGGCCAACCTTGAAAATCAGATCGATGAACACAAGGCTGCAATCGAGTATCACCAACAGGGCATGGATTCTCTGCAGAAGTCTCACGCAGCTGAGCTGGAAAAGCTGACATCCGAGCTTACGACACACAAAGAGTCCACTTCTGCGCTCCAGACCGATCTTTCCAAGGCAAAGGATGATTTGAACACTCTCATGCAAGGCGTCTCCACTGCTCTAAGCCAAGATATAGATGTTGGCCAGGTCCAGTCACAGGTTGAGTCCCTCGTAGAGGCTCGTAGGTCACTTACAGCACGCATGGACCAAGCTCTTGACGATCTTCAGGCCGCAAGGCTCGAGCTGTCTGATGCAACTAAGACTATCGACTCCCTGAAGAGCAACATGAAGGAGTTCGAAGTTATCAATGCTGAGACCATCAAGGAACTCGAGCGCGTCAGCGAAAAGGAGCAGAAGAGCTCACGTCTCGTCCAAGAGCTGGAGGATCAGCTTAACCAGAATTGGGACCAACACGAGGCCACAAACAACCGCCTATCTGCTCTACAAACAGAGCGCACCCGCGAGTTGCAAGGCGAGATCATACACCGAGAACAGCTGGAGAAGAACTATGAAGACTCTCGAACCAAGATTGCTCTTCTCGAAGTAAGTGATTCCTATCTACTTCGTAACCTAGTTGTTAACAATTATTAGTCTCAACTCGCCGATATCAAGCGTAACTCTGGCCGCATTTCCATGGACCCTCGCGAAGACCTTCAGCGATCAAACTCGAACAATTCCAACACCCGCAAGAGCATGTCGCACACTTCCTTACCATCTCCACCGCCAGCCATTCCGCTGCCGCCTCTTCCACCGGGTAGCCCGCCGCCCAACCAAGTCAATGCACCTTCGCCGCCCGCTTCGCGCCATCAGAGCAAAGACATTGCGCACGCTCAGCTTGTCGAAGACCAAGAAGCTCGCATTCGCACCATTGAGAAGCACTTGTTTGCTGAGAAACAGTTGACAGCTACCCTTGAGGACGCTTTGACTGATCTTGAGTCTTCAAGCCAGAAAACCAAGTCCGATCTGGATCAATTCAGGAAGAAGTGCGCTGGGCTCGAAGAGGAACTCAACGTGATGCGCAAGGAGCGTAGCATGGCGCGCCATTCCCTCCAGGCTGTCGAGGAGGAGCGCAACGCTCGTTTACGTGTTGAGGCTGAGCGTGCACACTTGGAAGCTCGCATGGCTGCTCTTAACGACGCCAACAAAAAGAGCAAGAAGAAGGGCACCTTGAACTGCTTCTAAGCTTTCTGTCGCCACCGCATCCGTCTACATCACACATTTCTTGCTTTGCGGCGTACTGGGATACGGCGTTGCATACCCCAACACACACTTTTGATTCCCCCATGTCGATCACTTTTCGACACGGCTTTCGCATTCTGTACGATTCTTCACTCGCTGTCTACAAAGTCAGCACATACTTCTTCTTCGGACATATGAAAGGTAATACATGAAGCATACTCACCATATGCTCCCCCTTCCAGTTCTTGTCATTTGTTTTGCGCATGCGTGCATACTTCATACCCCCATACCCCATACCCACATGCCCATTTTGCTTATTTTACGCTTTACTTCCTAATGTATACAACTTCGGCAGGCGGAGACGAAATGGTTTCAACATAATCATGGGGGAAACTGAGTCTGTCAGGTTTCTAATGCTTAAGGGCTTTCATGAAAGATGACGATGGCACGGCATAAGCTCTGTGAGCTGAGTTGGAGGATGAAAGCACCTGGGGAATGTGAATTTGTTTCGCACTACTGCTTGACATGTCGGTTCCTTTTGGAGCAGATCTCAAAGCCCACTGTTGGCGTTGGATGCCCTAGGCTCCATCAAGCTCAAATTCAATCCTTCTCTACAAAGCGGTCGCATCGTATACTCAAGCTTATCATGTTGTAACTGTAACCTTTTCCTGCACACTGCCGACAAGCATGCCGCACAATTTGTCGGGCGATAGGCTGCAGGTACGGGTTGTCGCATTGCTGCAGATCAACTGCGGGACGGCGCGTCACGTCATCTGCACTAGCAAGTCGAGAATTTGGACCGCATGCAATCATCGCGAGCAAAGTCGGCATTTGTTGAATGCTGTTCGACTAAAAGGCTCATTACTATCCTTCCTCTTTATTTTCTCTCTATCTTCACTCTCCCTTCCCCTCTATTGATTCCTTTCCACCCCGAAACTCCAGCAAAATGGCAACGTAAGTGCCCCGCCAACCCCCACCATCTTACCAAATCACAAAAGCCCTCATACTAACGACACAACAGCAACATCACCTGGCACCCATCCCTCTCGCGCGCCGAGCGCAACCAGTTCCGCAAGCAGCCCGGCTTCACCATCTGGTTCACAGGTCTCTCTGCGTCTGGAAAATCGACCATCGCGACTGCGCTCGAGCAGCACCTGCTGCACCTGGGGTTCGCTGCGTACCGATTGGACGGTGACAATGTACGATTTGGGCTGAACAAAGATCTGGGTTTCAGTGAGAAGGACCGCAACGAGAACATTAGGAGAATTGCTGAGGTACGTTTGCTTCTCTATTGGAGCTGTAAGGCGCAGAAGCAACTCAATATTTTGGCTGTGTAGATATACGCGACGAAAGTGAGAAGAACCACAGATGCTAACAGAACATCTTCAGGTCGCCAAACTCTTCGCCGACTCCTCCACAATCGCCATCACATCCTTCATTTCTCCTTTTGCTGCAGACCGCAAGACCGCACGCGACCTGCACGCCGAAGTAAAGGGCAACGACGCACCCCTCGAGTTCATCGAAGTCTTCGTTGACCTGCCTCTCGAAGTCGCCGAGGCCCGCGATCCCAAGGGCCTGTACAAGCTTGCCCGTGCTGGCAAGATCCCAGAGTTCACAGGTATCTCAAGCCCGTACGAGGCGCCCGAGAAACCGGAGATCTACATCAGGAGTGACCAGAAGAGTGTGGAGGATGCCGTTGCGGAGATTACAGAGTACCTCCAGAAGAGGGGATTGTTGACATTGGCGCAGTAGAGGACATCCCTCCTGCTTTGGTGGTGTATATGGAGTGCGATCTGTCGCATGTAGGACTGCCTGAACATAGACGAATAACGAATTTACTCGTGCAACACAAACCAAAGCCTCTAAATGAGAATGGGGTGCTGAGACCATTCTGCTGAGTGACTACGCATACTGAATGATTACTCGGAGCTCTGGACATGGTTTGGCAGCCAAGAGTAGATGATGTGAACAATGTCGGATACGACGATGCCCTTGTATTGGCATTCGAGATATCTGCGTGGAAGACCGTTGCAAGACCTACGTAAGTATGCCTCAAATGAACATGTCCACTGGACTTCTAGTAACAACAATTGTCGAGCAACAGATTTGGGTGACCATCTCTTGCTGACGTCAATTATGTAAGCGCGGCGAAACAGCCGGCCCGCCTTTCGCTCAAGCTCAATTTTTCGGAAGCTTCAACGAACCCTCACCACAACCACCAACACGAACTTATCGCGCTTTGCATGCGCGTGTTCTTGTTTGTTGATTCTTACTTGTGCAGCGATGCGCTCTCGATCATAGACTATGGTAAGCCTGTCCTCCCCAGTCGCGCCCGCGCATAAGATTATCAAAACACGAACAATCCAATTCCTATCAGTTCATGAAGGACTACCTAAACTCTAGAATTACAATGATGCATACATTACAGCATGGTCTTTGCTCACACGCTGGTGTTTGATCAACTCGCTAACTGTATACCAGCTTTCTTCTCCTCTCGTAGGCTTCTTGTAGCACCGCTTGCATTCTTTCTCTAAAAGGTACGGCTCCCACACCCCAATATTCCCCACCACCAAGCAGAGTGATGATACTGTGACATGAATTGGCATTCCTCGACCTGAATATACAATGTCGATCTTATCACGCAATTAAGTTTCAGCCTTGTCTGATTCTGCTCAAAACCGTCAATTGTTCAAAATTTGATTTGAGACTGAGAAGCTAACATTGTTTCTTCAGGTACATACTTCCCTTCTGGACTTTGTATCCACACTTCGAACCACTCCCTTCCCTGATGAGACCCCTCGATGCGCCGGGCGGACAGATCGTACTCTTTGACCGACATCCGCCAAAAACAGGCGTACAAACCTGTGGGTGTCGGAAGGGGAAGTACTTGTTGATACAGCATCACTGATTGCACAAACCCCCGTGCCTACACTGCAAGATGTATTGCCACCAAGCTCATGCTGACAGTCATCACGCAGGTACGACATGCTCTTGTCTTCTTCTCCGGTCCATCATTTCTATGATGATTATTTGATATTCACACTGTGTGACGCGGCGGCTTCGTAACGGTTGTCGTCGCCCTGATCACTTAAACAAATCTGATTTAATGAGGTATGTCCAACACTGTTACTCTGCTATAAGAGTATTCGCTAACGTGTTATAGACTGAAACATTTGATGGACTTCTATCTTTCATTCAAAAGAATGACAATCATCTTGTTGGAGCTTAAGCTGACGACATGACACCAGTGATTTACCTGCCCCTCCACATGCTTGTAGTATAGCACCAACTGTAAGTACATTCCGCTCTTCCCCCTCCCCCCGCATCCACATGAGGAAGACAATGTACTGCTGTATATTTTCTGCATACCCCTTGAAGAATACCACATCACTTTGGAGACCTGACACCCGATACCATTGATATACTGTCAACAGTTCCTGTCTTTGACAAGCTTGCTGACCAGTTTCAGGTGCTCTATCTTTCGAACGACTTTGGAGCGACAATCGCCCAAGTGTATAGTAGTAGTTTTAGAGTTAATGATATCCATCTACCTTGAGACATTTTCAGACCTAACCCTTGTCATGCATATGAACGTATCAATTACTGCCACTTACTCCACTTCGCCCCGGGCTTCCACGCCTGTAAATGCATCGACGTTGGAGTCTGGATCGATCAATCAATACAATACCGGCCTGCCATTCGCCAACACGTTGTTTGTTGTTCCCCACCTCAGCAGATGCCTACTCAACGGCCAGTAGATCCGCTCTCGGCTCTGGCCGTTTAGAGCAAGCTAGCGCCGTATCCCTCACAACAGCGGTCAACGAAGCCTGCCATCATCCACACGCAAAGCTGCAGGTACGGCCCCAGCCTTTTCTCTCCATACCAATACCCACTTCGCGCCCCTACCTCTAACCTCGACTGACCACTTCCGGCCCTGGTCGGATGCCATGCCTCTCTACCTACCGCATTGGATTCAGTCGAGGTGGGCGGGGGCGCCATGGATCTGCATTCGCAGGCATCGTATGATGGGAAAGACGAGTCAAGTTGAGTTGAGTCAGGTCAAGGCAAGTCAAGTCAGGTCAGGTCAAAGCAAGCGGCGCAGTATCTCTGGGCGCCCTAAAGCATGGACACATACACGTAGATACAGGGAAAGCGCGGATAGATCACAACAAATAACCAAGCGATCGAGATCGAGATCGGCACATCATGTATGCATACCTAGTCGGTCGACCGAGCTGGCATATCCACAGAGAGGACTTGCACATCTCTCGGCTAGACAGATAGATGTGAGTGTTGGTCAACCCAGCCCGCATGCAAGACAGTGTCTTGTGACGTGGTGGAGTTGCTGTGGGGTTGAGTGTGCGTTCTCGTGCAGCGGCGCTCCACTTTTGTCACGATGGTGATGGACCATCGTGGTGGGAGATTCGGAGTTGAAAGGCGTGGTGGTGCTGTGGGGGCTGGGACGTGAGTGTTAGTGATTTTAACTGCTAGGGAGTGGTGAGTTGGCCGATTGACTGTATGTCAGTGCAGTGAGATGGGATGGATGGAGCTTGTGATTGAGTTCTGCGAGTCTACTTGATAAGCCTGTGATCTAGAGAGCTGATACCGCTGCTGATGCTGTACTGCAGTGCATTTCGATCTATCGATATGCAATACCTGATGCATGCGTCCTCCAGATAGGGAGCGTTTGTGCGACGTCTTGCGTGACGTAAGCTGACGCGGGGGAGCTCAAGATGGTCACTTAGCTGTCAGCCAGCTGGAGAGTGTCGAGACACAGTAAGCGCCAACGTGTCGGTCCGCTCCAGCACATCGTGTCGCCTGTGTGTGGGGCAGACGGTTGTGGTGTTTGGCTTCGGGTAATACTGATGACTGCATCTGGCATCTGTTATGGAGGATTGAGGCTGGTCAAGGTGGGTGAGGCTGATGGACTGTTGTTGAGTTCGGCAAGTGAGCTGACATCCTTCGCTTTACGATGTGAATCTCGATTTGTGTAGGGGTCTGTTTCTGGAGTCAAGAGAGGGTGACAGCAAGACGTACGTCAGAAGACTGATTTGTCAAGGGTGAATATTGGATTTCTTTGTTCTGCCCAATTGGCACTTTCGACGGTCAAGTTATCGTGTTTCGACGTATCACAAACGAGATGAGCCTGGAAAAGCAAAGCGCGCGGGTTGTGATACAGTATGTGCCACAATGGATATGACCGTTGAGCCGGGAGAGCATATGCTCGAACGACAACTGCCGTCCCACGTTACTTGCTTTTGCCTTGCCGCCCGTGAAAAGCATCGCGTCGTCAGAGTTCGAACACAGCTCGAGCTTACCCCGCCATGGAGGCTGTGCAACGGTCAAACAAGAACGCGAAAGGAGTTTGATGGAGGCACTGTTGCATGTATTGCTAGGCAGCCCTTGGCTTTAGATCAGGATTGATTCTGAGGCTGAGCCTTGCGCCTCCAATCCACCTGGTGGCTAGTATCATGTCAGGGTGTGCCGTGTTTACTTGCTTGAGGTAGCACAGGTGACTTGATCATTCGTGCCATCGTTGTTGGTGGAGAGAAGAGATGTGATCATCACATGTCGAGGAGCAGCGCAATGACATCAAAGGAAAATACAGAACGAGATCAACATCGAACGCGTCGACGCGTGCGGAACCTCGTCTCCGAACACGGGCAATGACTTGCAGAGAGGATCAGAATAATGCCGGTTCGAAGGGAACGCCTTGACAGCAAATTGACCCCGAGAGGGTTGCTGCCCGGGTGTTGGTGCCCGACATGGCTGAAAGCACCGGCTGGGTTGGACGATCCGGGGTCATGGTCGATATCAGACGGTCCGAGGCTGTTTTCCCGGGCCTCGTTGATTGCAGTAATGAAGATGTTGAATCCTTAGGACGTCACATTTCCGGTGTTTGGCGGATTGTCTACGCAAGAGGCATGAATCCCTTCTTGCTGGAACCGAGTATGCTGCGACGCCCGAACTTACTGTAAAGTCCGAGGTGATTTGTATATCTACAGGGCCTTTTTGCCTGTGCTCTGCTGTGGGTGTCGTGACGGTGGGCCGGCAATCTATTCAATTGGTCTGTGACAAGGTCCTAACGCGGGAGAAACGTTCTGGAAAATGAGCTGCATCTGTAACAAGATCAATTTAACCCTTAATACGGGTGGTTCGTTCAGCATTACGACAGGCGGATGTCGCTTGCTGCACAGTTCCCAGCGCATGGACTGGACAATGGCATTTTGGCATTTTAGAGTGTTGAGCAACGGTCTGACAGTGACAAACGGACAGCGGGAAGACCACCAGACGGCATTACGTGCGCCCGGCAGAGGCACGGCGAGTCTGTCCAAGTGGACTTTGCAAAAACTCTGCTCGCCGTGCGCAGGACCCTTAGGGAACTCTGTTGACGAGCTCGTTCCTGCAGCAACTTTGCCGTACGGATGCTCAATGCTCCTGGCAGTTAGAGTTGGCCCTTGAGCTTGCTATCGTTTCGTCGATCACTGCGTGGTAACACGGCACGTCAGGCTCTCCACTCCTCCCCGTGTGCCCTGCGTCTTGGGAGCCAGCCTTGGGTCGAGAATGACGACGATGACCTCGCATGCTCCAGGATGGTGAGAGATGCAACACGGGCATGATGATGAGGTTGGGCATGCCCTGATTTTTGGGATGTTCAGGATGAACGCGATGAGCACATCAGCGACGGTCGCAATGTCCCCTCTCCCCACCACTGACTCAAGGTCTGGAAGATTTCACGCCGCTCTCGCACCATGGCTGTTCCGGGCTGCCGCGGGTGCGCTAGAAGCACGCCTCGACAGCGAAACCACGTTGACGGTGCCGACAGAGGCTCTTGGCCAATAGTTGCAGGCGCTAGCGGTGACGGCCAATGGGGTAAGGCTGCAGGATGCTCAGGAACCTGGCTCAAAACAGGTACTAGTGAGTGTCGGCGCAAGTCAGGAAGCAGAAAAGGGGCCGGTGTTGTGACGAAACGCGGTTGCCCCAGCGAAATGACAGCCTGACGGATGGTTGTGCCTGACAGAGGCCGATCACAAAGGGATGGACGATTGCGTCTTGCTGGGGCGCAGAGGAGCATTGACAAGCAAGGCGAGCCGCGTGCATAGCATCCCAGGCGTGGCAGGGCAAAGCAGGGCATAGCAGCGCATAGCAGCGCGATCGGCTGGCGGCGCGGGCCATGCGCTGGAGCAAGAGCAAGAGCTGGCGCTGGCGCGCTGGAGCTGGAGCCGGACGCGAGGCTACGTTTCGCTGCGGTGAGAGAGAGTCGTGGGCGTACATAAGACATGTGCGTGCTAATGCATATGCCCTATGCTGGTGTGGATAATTTTGGCTGCATCGGCGAAGTGGAGCGTCACGTGCTGACACGTAAAGTCGAGTGCATTCAGCAGCACGCGCAGACGGGCAGCCTATGAGGACGGTGACAATATCGAAAAAGGAGGCGGGCCGCCGCATCGTAGGCCAATGGCGGCGGGCATCCGCACGGCTAGGAGACATGCAGGCTGGCGCCGCCTGGAATTCACTGGCGTCGGACGCGTTCGATCTGGCACTCTGGCACTCGCAGACAAGTCGCAGACGCCTTGCCCAAACGGGCACCGAGCGAACCGGGCGCGCCTGCACCTCTCCATTGCGTTGCGCCTTCCCTTACACGCCCGAGCCCGTTGACAGTCAGCCCCCGTCGCCAGACGGTCCTGTTCTCATTTCGCCCTTTCGCGCGACTCAATTCTTCTGCACGCCACGCTCGCCGCCTGTGCCATCTCTCAAGAAGACGGCCGCACCCTCGCCATGCTTCTGCACCTCACCGCTCCTGCTCTGCTTGCCGCTACCTCTCCCGTGCAGTGCTTCGCTCGCTAGCTGGTCGTGTCAACCCACTCCATCTGGCCCGCGAACTGGCTGCCAACGCACGCATCTGCGACCGCCTTCACCACAGCAACAGACCGACTACTGGCCTTGGACCACGCTTTGCCCGACTCGGCGTTACGATCTTCACTATTACGCCTCGCAACGCTCCCCGGCTGCCCCTTCCACCCTAATTTCCCACCCAGCCTGGCTAGGCGATTCGTGCAGAGGCCCATTTTCGCACCCTTCCTGTCTCTCATTAAAGAAACGGCCCATCAATCAGAGAAGGTTACCGCTGCCGGCCCATTTGTGCTCGTCTTGTCACCCTCCGTCAATCACGCCTGCCTCGCGTTAGCCCGCCTCGTCTTCAACCTCCCCAACTCACCTCACTGGACCAGGCCACCCTTTCTCAACATTCACTCGTCGGCCAAATCCACTTCCCTCTAGCCCCTAGCCCCCGACGCTTGGGTCAAGCCCAACCCTCCCTGCCTGATCACAATCCCCTTTGCGCTATGGTCACAAAGTCTTCCCTGATCAAGCTCACTAGAACATCCTAACTTACGGAATACTACCCGCCTACCGTGGTCCCGGGCGTGTCTCCACTGCCCTTTTCCAACCGTCGTCCCTCATTTCTTCGACATTCCCGCACCTGCATCTACCTGGACCCTTACTCCTCCTACTATCGCATCTCAAACCCTTTGATACGCACTGGACTCCCCCTCCCCCTCAGCCAGACGCAACTTCAATCCCGACTCTACCATCAACGCAACCAACCAATACTTCGAACCTTGGAATGAGATGAACTAGGCCACTTCAATCCATTCATCCATCCAACCAATCAATCCAGGACGTCCCTAGTGGTGAGCTCATCAGTTGCCTCCACAAGGCATCTGTCTAACCACACACAGTCCTGTGTATCACACAGAATCGTTGAACGACTCTCTCACATCACATTCACAATGCATGCAGAGTCACGGGAGCTGCCCCATGGGTGGGCATCTCTTGAAGAGAGATATGAGGTGATGAAAGAGATTGGTGACGGCAGCTTCGGTAGCGTTGCTCTGGCACGCGTCCGAACTGCTGGTGCTCACATTGCCCGTCGCGGCACACTGGTAAGTGCCATGTTACGCGACTACTTCACGTCCAAGACCAACTGACGCGTCACAGGTCGCCATCAAGACCATGAAGAAAACATTTGACTCTTTCTCGAGCTGTCTGGAACTGCGAGAAGTCATCTTCCTGAGATCACTGCCCCCTCACCCTCATCTGGTACCTGCACTGGACATCTTCCTGGACCCCTACAGCAGGAGGCTTCACATCGCCATGGAGTACATGGACGGAAACCTGTACCAGCTCATGAAGGCGAGGGACCACAAGCCACTTGACGCATCCAGCGTGCAAAGCATCCTTTTCCAGATTCTTGCAGGTCTCGAGCACATTCACGCCCGCGAGTTCTTTCATCGCGACATCAAGCCTGAGAACATCCTCGTTTCAACATCACAACAAAACGACTCATCGCATCCCTTCCGACGATACTCTGCTATGATGACACCCCCATCGACACCTCCCGCATACACCATCAAGATTGCTGACTTCGGACTCGCACGAGAGACACACTCGAGGCTTCCTTACACAACATACGTTTCGACACGATGGTACCGAGCACCTGAAGTTCTGCTACGCGCGGGCGAGTACTCGGCTCCTGTCGACATCTGGGCCGTTGGAGCTATGGCCGTCGAGATTGCGACACTGAAGCCGCTCTTCCCTGGTGGCAACGAGGTCGACCAGGTATGGAGAGTTTGCGAGATTATGGGCAGCCCGGGCGGCTGGATTAACAAACACGGTCAGCCTGTCGGTGGTGGCGAATGGAAGGACGGCGTCCGACTCGCGCAGAAGCTGGGCTTCTCTTTCCCCAAGATGGCCCCGCACTCTCTCGACACAATTCTGCAGACTCCGCAGTGGCCTGCCAGCTTGGCCAAGTTTGTCACCTGGTGTCTTTTGTGGGACCCGAAGAACAGGCCAACATCGACCCAGGCGCTGGCCCATGAGTACTTCCAGAACGCAGTCGATCCTCTGCGCCTGAAGTCGTCGTCGTCTCGCCTGCTCGGCCGCAAGCAGTCTGACTTGTCTGGCAAGGATTCCCCAGACGCATCTCCCAGCATCACATCGAAGACTTCTTCATGGTTGCGCCGGTCGTTGGTCGCTCGCGAGAGCGCTCCAGCCGTTCCCCAGCACGTTGTCCCTGTGCAGCAAATGTCGCCGCGCCCATCACCACAACACACCAACACAAGCGATCCAAGTGGGTCCACTAAGCAGCGACCCAATCCAGCTAAGCGGGCTACGTGGACAAACGGAGTACCCAACAACGGTGCTCCTATCCCCATCCTCCCCTCCATTAGGCCAGTCTCACCCATCTCTGCCGAAGTCACTGCACAGGCTAGTGTACGTGCTGCCGACAAGGAAGGCAAGGCCAAGATTGGACGCCAGCTGTCTCTCGCGTCGCATGGCAACCACTATGCAGATGCTCATCGTCAGGAGGCAGAGAGGGCTTTAAATGGCCAGTCAGGACTCGCATCCCCAGCGAGCGGCCAAAAGGAGGGGTTCTTCTCGCATCTGCGAAAGCGGGCCCGTCGTTTATCAGGACGTTACCCAACTCCCATGTCGCCGAATTCTGACGATGTCGAGGCTAACGCAGGGTGCGCTCCATGGGCAGGCTCCGCTAGGTCGTCGCTCGTCGTCGAACAAGCACCTGTTGCAGCACCATCAGCCAATCCCGATTATTCAGAACTGGACAAAGCTCTTCAGCACGTAAGATGCACTGTCGAGAACAATGCGGCAAAGCAGCGCGTTGCATCGAATCCTGTGCTCAAGAGGCACCACTCGGTGCCTCACGGCCCTGAGCCTCGTGTCTCTGAAAATGGCGTCGGTGGACCAGTCTCCAGCAGGACCCGACGTGCAGCTCAGACCAAGTCTAACCCTTCGAACCCTCCTAACAAGTACGAGACTCCCAACGAGGAGGAAGAGCTTCTCAGCGAAGTCCTCGCCTCAGCCCATAAGGCTGCGAAGAAGCTGGATACGCAGCAGAAGGCACCCCGTCACTCGCACTCTCACACTGAGCCCAGTGCGTCTTACCTGACTCCGTCACCATCCGCCAACCGCAACACTGCGTTCAACCAGAGCAATTATAACACACCTAGCAAGCCCATGGAGATCTCAAAACCTCACCCTGTTCAAAACGAAAGCGTGTCGAAGTGGCCAACGCCGCCGGACGACAACGACTGGGCCTCTAGCGTAGCAGCAAGCCTCATGGCAACTCAATCGCTGTATCGGTAGTCTCGGCTACCATCAAAACCACCTTTTGCTTCTTCTTCTTCCTCCACCACCTTTTCGATCACATATCAAGTGTAATTTACGGCCTACATCTCCATCGCCAGCCAACGCTCGCGCACAGTCATGACCGCATGACATCGAGCTTTGGTCTCCCGTCTGGAACGGTGCACAATAGGTCACAAAAGCGGCGGCGTTCCAGTCGTCACAGAACAATCGTTTCATCTCGCAACACTGTCTCATCTCACTATCAGCGATACAATCGTTCTGTACACCATTATATCTTTCTGTATCGGATACTATACTTTGGCTGCATCTTCATTTTTCATCTGGCGGGGCATTATCGTACAGGCAAGAGATGATCGATATCTCACTTTTTTTTGGTTAGGTATGAGTCTGGGATATCCTGACATCTGCTCCTGTACCCTGTTTCATCTGGGCAACATTTTCGTCAAAGATACCTCGCTAGACCGTTCAGCACACATTTCCTTGTCAGCTTCATTTCGTTATTCCTGGCGGATACCCAATTTGTATTTGGCGACTACATTACCGTTGTTGTCCCCGCAATCTCCATTTGTTTTGGCTAGGATGGCAATTGGGGTGGACCTTGTTCTGTTTTTTTTTTTTTGGAATACTTGGTGCACGGATGGGCCTGCGGTATTGTTCATAGATAGCTAGTCCTGTTGAGCGATCAACTCCATTTCCTTCCCCACCATCTCCTTGCGTTTCCCGGCAACCACATAGTCGATTGTTATAGATTTGGCGGGCGCTTCGTTAACTTTTTCTCTGCTACTACTCGCCCAGGTTAGTTTTGGACGTTCTTTGTAATCACATAATGTCGTCTCAGTCGACAAGACAGTTTTTCTCTTCTCTTTGGACAGCAGGCTTGTCCTTGTACATTTGGGTAATTCGCCTCGGAGGCTGAAGAGGGCCTCGGGGTAGGATGGAGGATGGAGGATGGGTTGATACCACAGTGCTCTCTTGTCGCTTCTCGGCTGGATCCGCACATTGCATCAATCTCCTATGTAGCTATACTCGTCAGTCAGTCAATCAGTCAGATGAATCAAGTCGTCGATGTCTGCCGATCGCAGCATCGAGCAAACACTGCGTATCACCATGTTGTTTGTTCCAAGTCTTAGGAAACGCGTAACCCCGCCTCAGCTCCTCTGCACCAGCATCTGGTTTCTGGACAGCGCACACGACTCCACTATCCAGAGAAAGACTAAGTCTCTTTTTTTTTTTTTTTTCACCGCCACATGCACACGGGGCAACGGGCGGGTTTGCGGGAAGGGGAAGGGAAGGGAAGGGAAGGGATGCCAAACGCCACAGACACATCACTCGCATCTATTAGCACAGACGGTGGATTGCGTTTTTCCTTGGAGGGGAGACATGGAAATTGCTTGCTTGCTTTAATTTGATTTGAAGATGGAAGGGATGTCCTTGTATGGCAAGTATGTCTGGGTTGGTGTTGGCTAGTTTGTACTAACTAGGATGCATGTATGGAAGGGGGTGTGGCTGTGTTATGACTTGGACGTAGGGGTAGTGTAGTGTAGGATAGTGTAGGGAAAGAGATCTTCGGGGTAGCAAGAAGGGGTCTAAGCTGATGTACACGTATGCGGGTTCTCTGTTGCTGTCTGGACTTCTGGAGGGATGGCGGGGTAGGGATTTGCTG